>JAAIIK010000151.1:277033-322537 GCA_014706435.1 Silurus glanis
ATAATAATAATAATAATAATAATAATAATAATAATAATAATAATAATTTAGATATTGTGTTTTATTTTTTACAAACCACTTCAATAAAATTGGCACCTACGATTTATATGTTCTCTGCATGTTCACTCTCATTGTGAAAAAAAAGCAAACAAATCATTGTAAATGTAAATATATTAAAAGTATTAATGGTTTTGAATAATTTTTCAACATGGCAACCTGTAAGAAATTTAGCCTTGAAGCATTAAATTTGTTATAGAAAACTACTTTTACCTTTCACAAGTCCGCTTCTTGATGTTTTAATTAATATATTTCTATAAAGCATTCCCTCTGCTTTTATACGACGAGCAGCTATAAAGACTTCAGATTTGATTAATATTTGCACAAAAAAAGGTGTGATTCATACAGTGATTCCAAAAAAGCATTCAAAGAGTCCATTAGCATACAGGATATTTGGTCAGAAGATCCTTTACATGACGTCAGATATGGAGGAAATAAAACATTTAGTGGTCGTGCTGTTCTGAGAAAATAATCAAGGACCAGGATCTGGGATGTGGTCAGAAAAAAAAATGATTAGCTTTTATCATTCTGAAACGTTCTAATAACCCATTCCACTGTATTCCACTGAATGTGTAATGTGTAATGATATGAAACTTGCTATAGCTGCTGTTACAGGACAGCAAGACATCAACACCTTGAGACCAATGGAGGAGTTAATGATGTTGTGGTGTGAAAAACAATATATTTAGCCTCAGTCATGTGATGAAATGGGCACCAGGTTTTGGGCAGTTTGGCCAAATCCAAGGTCAAAATCCAAAAGCTGGCTGAGGTCAGGCGAAGGGCAAACAGAGTAAATTAAAGCAGGCAAAAATCAAAAATTAAAATAAAATCAAAATAGTGAAAAAAGAAGAAAGAAAGAAAGAAAGAAAGAAAGAATAAATATAAATATATAAATATATATGTATTAGGGCAAAATATCCCTCTCTCTCTCTCTCTCTCTCTCTCTCTCTCTCTCTATATATATATATATATATATATATATATATATATATATATCAGGGCTGTCAATTAATTACAATATTTAACTGGGATTAATCGCATGATTGCAACTTAATTGCAAATTTTTATCTGTTCTACATGTACCCTTAATTAATATTGAAATTAATTAATCAACATGGACAAATATTGATGCTTTATGCAAATGTATAAAGACAAAATGTTCTTGTTAATGTTTGAAAGTAATTATGGTGTTTTAAATGACGTAAATCATCAGAATACCAAACAGAACTTTTGCTATGTTTCCACACGGACGGTTTAAATTGCCGGATATGTGCGTCATGGCGGATTTTGGTGCTTGACTTGAGACTTGGCGCATCGGTAAAACGAACGTTTAGTGATTAAAACTTTTATTTCAGTGATGTTTTTGAAATGTAGCTGTAGAAATGTATTTATTTACATTTTAAATAAAAATGGTCAAACAGAAATGAATACATTTTGTGTCTTTAAAATCAATTTGCATTAACATCTTGATTTTGACAGTCCAAAAAAAACTTCAGTGTAATTTTGAGTAGCAGTGCACCTTAGAAAAGAGAATAAATAAGAAGTGGCTTCCTGTAGAATTTCCCTTCGGTGAGTCCAGCTGTGGAGGAGATAAACATTGCTAAGATTCTTGTCTCTCAAGAGTTGTGAAGAAACGATTTGTGATAACAATAGCACATTAGTGTAGTGTTCTGGCTTTTGAAAGGCTTCATGTTTAATACAGCTCTCCGTGTTGAAGATGGATCAGAAATGAAAAAGATTCTGCTACTTAACAAATGCTGTAAAATCAAACCATCAAAATAGTGGATGGTACAGAAGCACCAAATCAATCTAAAATGATTAATGACACAAACTAACCTTCTGAAATGATCTGAATTTAAAATGGTGGAAGACATAAACTGACATTGTGGACTGAACCAAAATCAAAAAGGTGGATGGCAGAAACAAACCTGAACTGAATTCAAAATGTGGATGGCAAAACCTGCCCTTCTGAACTGATCTAAAATCAAAATGGTGGAAGGCAGAAACAGACCTTCTGAACTGACATGACAATGATCTAAACTCTAAATGGTCGATGCATTTCTTTCGAACAGACCTGAACTTAAAATAGAGGACATAAAAACTGACCTTCTGAACTGAACTTAAATCAAAGTGGTGGATGGCAAAAAGCTGATATTGAGATGTCTCTTAGACCTTCTCTACTGATTTGAATTTAAAATGGTGGACACTGGATTTGGATTAAAGCATGTAGTGTAGATACACAATTATTTTTTTAAATTTGAAACACATACACACACACACACACACACACACACACACACACACACACACACACACACATTTAGTAAGCCATGTTTCTAAAGCGAAGCGTGACTGATCAAATCCTGTCTTCGACTTTGGACTCACTGAAAAAGTAGACCTTTAAGATAAGATCTTCATCTCACGCCCATTTCTGTCTTCATTTATTTTTGCGCGTTACAGATTACGCCCGGCATCAACAAAACGTGGGCGCTTTTGTATTTAAGCGCTTATCTGGAACGTTCCGCTATCAGATTTCGGATAAACAATAAAATAAACAAATCATTTTAAATATTAATTAGTTCCCATTGTTTTCATTTTTATAGCTAGAATAACGTTTTTTTTTTTTTTTTTTTAACTCTACGTGTCAGGCTGCTTTGCTGGTATACATCAGGAGAAATCACTTTCTTCCTATGACATTTCCTGAGAGATGTTTCTGTAGGGGCAGCTGTCCTCTTCAGCTGCCATTGTGCATGACATTTTGGCATTTTTTTTAAATTTTATTTAAACTATTAAAAATCTCATATTAAATATTAATGTGACCTTTTCAACTAGGCTGGAGTCAGTTTCCATTCAGACGCGTAGGCTGGCATTTCCCAGGAATACGAGCCCAATGTGTGACCTTGTTTCTTAGCTTTTGTGTGTGAACTTATTCTTCACCACTTATTTAAGAGCAAGAATGTGTTCATGTTGTTATAATAGCGCAGTGGTGCTGTATACTCGATTCTGATTGGCCACAAGATGTTTGAATTGCTGGAACAGGAAGTCTAATGGTTCTATAAATGAGCTTGTTCTATGAAGTTAGTCAGTTTCATTGATCATTCACAAGAAATAGTACAGAAAAATACAGACGAATTTGTTGGCACCCCGAGAACAGCAAATTGAAATAATTGTATTATAGTGATGTTTCAAACAAATAGTTTTCTTTCAAATGTGCTTAAATGCATATTGACAAGCCACAATGCTTCTGGAGAATGTACTTTTGATAAATGAGAAAAAACTAGAGTTGCTGTTTTTGGCAGATCAGCTGTATGCTTACAGATGCAAAAATGAAGCTTTTACAGAACAGAACTACTGTGGAACATGGAGGAGGCTTGGTTAGGTTTTGGAGCTGCTTTACTGCATCTGGCACAGGAAGTTGTGAATCTGTGCAGGACACAACGATATCTCAGAACTACCATACCATTCTGGGGGTTGTGTTTTCTGAACATCGCACTCCACATTTGATTCCCCATGTGCTGTTATAATAACCTTTACTCTTCTGGGAAGATGTTCCACTAAATGTTGAAGTGTGCTTGTGGACCACTGTGTTCATTCAGACATAAGGGTGTTAGTAAAGTCAGGTACTTATGTAGGTGAGGTGAGGAGGCCTGAGGTGCAGTCAGGGTTCATATTCATCCAAAAGGTGTTCAATCGGGTTGAGGTCAGAGCTCTATATATTACTGATGGCTCACTGATGCGTAGTGATTTTACTGGCAGTAATCATCATGCAGTTCTGCTTCACTTTGCACATTTTTTGATATATTTTTTTCTGTGTAAAGTGTATTCATTGTATAATGTTGTTATTGTACAATATAATCTATGTCACCTCTATATACACTTCATAAAACTTTGTACAGTTCTGCATAGGAGGTACATATTTAATACTGTAAATGTATATATCCAAACATTCTTTTACATATTGGGCCTTACTTATGTTATGTTATTTATTTATTTATTTATTTGGTCAATATCCTGCTGAAAGACCCAATGACCTATTTTCAGCTTTCTGACAGAGGCCATCGGGTTTTGAATTAAAAAACGGGAAACAAAACGGGCCCACAGTTTCACAGCTTCTCCACCATACTTCACAGTGGGAATGAGGTTCCGCATATTCATCTTTTTGTCACAATCTTCCGGGCACACGGTGCACACTTCTGGTTCGGCAGCCATCTTGCCATTTTTCCCGCGCCTCCCGGTATTTAAGGACACCCAAGACTTTAGCTTGGGGCCAGATTATCTCACCGGCTTCCAAAGTCCCTGAGAATACTCATGCCACCCTGCCTGCTCTGGATTTTGTTCCTGTCTCTGTATCTGTTCCTGCTCTTGCTCCTGACCCTGATCGTGACTCTGACCCCTGTTCCGCACTGCTCTGGCTGTTTTTACGGTTTATGTTTCTTCTCTGCCCTTCCTAGTTCTGTTCGCTGTCTCTCGGTTTTTGGATTGTTTGCCTGTGTTTTGACTCTGGACTGTTTTTGGACTGTGTTTTTGCTTTGCTCTATTGCTCAGTTTGTTTCTTCATTAAAGCCTGTTTTCTCTGTACCCCTGTGTGCATCCTGCATTTGGGTCCTTCCCTCCCATTCACTCATACAGTCACACCCACCCACTGACAGAATAATCTAGCCTATGATGGACCAGACCTCCGCAGAGGGCATTGCTCCGCCTCAGACCTCCACAGAGGGGGTCGCTCCGCCTCAGACCTGTTCTCAAGTCCCACTGTGTCTGCCGCTGGCACCCAACTTTCCCCGTGCCACAGGATTTTCGTTCCTGACCAGTATTCATGTAAGTTCATGCTGTTAATGCTTGAAGGCTCAGGACTGTTTTGGCAGCAAAAGCGGTTCAAACACAATATTAGGCAGATGGTCATAACATTATCCCTTATTCTTAGTGTACTTGCTCACTAGCTCCTACACATTTTTTACACTGAACAGAGCCATTATAATAATTTGTTGTACATATATTGGCATAATTATCTGCATATGTCAATTTGCACCTTCCTACTTACCCATCCTGAACCCACCTATTTATCTAAACATGAAACATTCCATTTACACATTTGCAATACACCATCAACAGTACTATATCTGTTAACCTGAATATTTCTTTATAAATAATTATGGTAATTTTGTAATATTACTGCCTTTGAATTCATTCTAAGAAGTATTTGCACGCTGGGCATGCCTAAAGTAATACCACTTCTTAGTAATTAGTCAGGACCCCTAAGTAAAGGGATTCAAGTTCCTCAAATTCAGCAAAAACGACAAGAGAGATGTTCAGTTAAAGTGATATATTAATCTCTAGACTTTTTACATGTATATCCTCTGTGTGTAGCATATTTGTCAGCATATTTTGTGCTATTTCAGTTCCCTCTGTACTTTCCTTGCATAAGCTTCTCTCTTGTGCGGAGTAAAGACTCTGTGCCTGACATGCTGTTCCATCCTTGAATGTTAAATATTGAAAGAATTTATGAGTCATCTGTCTCTGGACGGGTGGATAATGCCGCAGTAAGGCTTGTCCATATGCCATTGTGCTGTGACACTTCACTAGCTCGAACTGACTTCCTTTACATGCCACATGCCACGGGACAGGAATTTCCCTGATGAATAAAACATGTAAGGGCTCAGAAAGAGAAATATGTACTCTGGGAAACGGGAAGGAAAGGGAAACATCTCGTCTCGATTTTGTTACTGCAGCCCTGGGAACGAGGAGAAAAAGGCATTAATCGGAAACTTTTCAAAACTAAAATTGGTCAATATTGCAGATATAAATATGATTATTTATAAGTATCACCTCATGTCTTTTGAAACATTTTTAAAGGACATGTTTTTTTTGTTTTTTTTTCTGCAAGGAGAAATTCTGAGGAAACAAAATGACAACTGGAGACATCTCAAGGACAGCATGTTGTATTAAATTGAACTAATAGCGGGTAGCAGATAAGTGCTAGTTCATCTTATCTTTCACAGTGCTCATGCTTTATTTGCAGCAGAAAACATGAAATAATCCAGAACACTCAATGTGAATAGAAAAATAATGGGTATAAATTCATGAATAATAAAAGATGAATAATAATGACCATACAGTTTTTAAGAGCCAGAGAGAAGGTCCAAGCACAATCCAGAGTAAAGTCTGGTCTTCTTAATTCTGCTACAGACCTGTGGAGCATAAGCACTGATGACATTTATCGTCATCCCTTCAACTTCCAGCTTCACGTTCATCACCCTATCAGAAACTCTCTTCACCTCCACCACACTCTTACTGTACTCTTCCTTCAGAATCACCCCTACACCATTTCTCTTTCCATCCACACCATGAAAGAACAGTTTAAACACCTCCAATGTTCCTGGTCTTACTCCCTTTCCACTTGGTCTCCTGAACACACAACATATCTACCTTTCTCCTCTCCATCATATCAGCTACCTCTCTCCCTTTACCCGTCATAGTACCAACATTTAAAGTACCAACCCAAACCTCCACTCTCCTACACTGCTCCTTTTCCTGCCGTCTCTGTAGATGTCTTCCTCCTCTCCTTCTCCTCCTTCGGCCAACAGTAGCCCAATTTCCACCGGTACCCTGTTGGCTAACGATACCTGTGGCGGTCGTTGTTAACCCGGGCCTCGACCGATCCGGTATGAAATTCTTAATCGTGATCCGCATATTTGATTTGGCACATGTTTTACGCTGGATGCCCTTCCTAACGCAACCCTCCCCATTTATCCGGGCTTGGGACCGGCACTAAGAGTGCACTGGCTTGTGCCTCCCTAATGGCTGGGTTCAATAATTTATTATATTGTTTTTCTTTTTTAATTTCTGCTGTTTAAATGTCTGCGGTGTCTATAATAGTCTCTCATCATGAACATAATAATTAAGTTACTAAGTTAAATATTTTAACATAGGACACAACAGAATATTTTTTTTTCTTTGTGTCACCTAAAAGAAATCAGTGCAGGTTAAATAACAAAAGCAATTCTTTAAGCATTCACTAAAACATCTACGTCAAGCCTGTGTGCCACATTCCTTTCTCAGTAGAAGTGTAATTACTCATCTGAAGAAATATTCTGGGATGAATTCTTTCTCTCATGGTAAAGAAGGAAAGTAGAAACTTCCAGTACAAAAGTATAAATACAAGAGTGATTCCTGAAAACAAAACAAAAAAACCCACACACATTTGCCTCAATTATAAAACACACACTGGTTTTACTGAGGGATGTAACAACAAAAGAAATAATTAGCCTGCACTTCCAAATGATAACTCACATGATAATTCAAGGTGGTTAATATTTAAACAAACAAACAAGCAAATAAACTGGGAAGCTATTCAGGAAAATGACATTTTTTAAAGTGTATATTGGTCAATTGTATAATTTTTGCTTATTAATAATATTAATACACAATTCTGAAGTATTTATAATTTATATTTTCATTATTTTATTTTCTCAAGTGTGTAATATGTCTACCATTCATGCAAGTGTGTAATCCACGGTATTTAATATTTTATTTCATGCAGATTTGTATTGAATTATTCATAGTACATGCAGAATAAACGGAGAAAACTAAATAGACTATAGGGTATGACATAATGGGGGGAAATGGAAGTAAAAAATGTATTTATGTAATGTAATGTAAAAATATAAAGACTATGTTTTTGTAACCTCTTTATCTCTGTTTGTTTAAAGTGCTACACAAATACAGTGCATCCTCGACTTACACTATAATTTCTTTTTATTGTCCTTTGTGTTATCTATGTGTATTGTCCACTGCCTACTGTGCTGTCTGTTTGTTAACCATCTTGTTTGCTGACTGTTATATGTTCATCTGCACACTGGAGCCTCTGGAGAAATAAAATTCCATTCTGCTTTGCACCTTGTTGACTGTCTGAATGAGAATAAAGTTCACGTTGACTTGACTTCGATTTTAATTTGTGAACAAACCATCTCTCTTCTTGTTTGCTCACTTCATTGCTACACTTGTATGCCAGCTGTTGTGCCCTACTACAATTTTAAGGTTCTGTAAGAGGAAAAATGTTTTATTCACAGTATTCTTGTGTTACAAAAACATTGTATATTTGTGTCTAAGGTGTTTAAACATCACTTTGTTGGACTTTGATTGACACTTTGTTGGAAGTAAAATTACATGGAGGAAACACATGAATTTGGCCCAGTTATACCATAGAGAGGTTTTGAGTAGAGCCCAGAGCATTTTGTTTCACCTCCTCCCTTCTGGCATTCGGAATAGAACTCCATTCATTAAGGTGTAACATGTTTTAATTTAAGGTAAATACCTCTTAAGAGGAAATTGGGTACTGTCTGTTTGAATGTTCTTATGTAATATCATATGTTTGTATGCTGCAACCAAATTGCCTTTGGAAATAAATAAAGATGGACTGAACTGAACTTATTAACGTGCTCTCGGAACGGAACTCGTTCATAAGTCGGGGACTTAATGAACTGAATTGACTGCAATTACATTGAATAAAAAAAAAATAATAATAATAATACTTACATTATATATATATATATATATATATATATATATATATATATATATATATAAAAAGAAAACATGAATAGATAAGTACATGATACAAATAAATAAATAATTAATTGTCAAGTTAATTCCCATTTCAAAACTAATGAATAATAATTAATGCCATGAACAGTTTTGCATTTAAGTGCAGACGACTGCAAACCTTAACAATGATGTAACTGTCATAATTGGACATTTGGTGCATCCAGATCAGGAAGGGTTTCTTTCAGAGTCTGGTTCCTCTCAAGGTTTCTTCCTCATGATGTCTCAGATAGTTTTTCTTGCCACAGTTGGGCAAGGTCACTCATCAGGGATAAACCTATAATTATAAGAAACAAACTTATAGGCACTAAAATTATACATTCTTTCGTACAACTTTATAACCTTTTATCTCTGTAAAGCATGGTCATTGTCTCAATGGTTATTGTCTCAAAGCAGCTTCATCATTGTCTCAGTGGTCATTGTCTCAAAGCAGCTTTACAGATAAAAATGAGTTGGATTCAGTACAGTAGTACAATACACTGTAAAACCAAACAACATTCCCCCAGGACCATGGTGCTACATAAACCATAAATAAACACAAGATAATGCAATAATACAAAACTAACATGGACACTACATAAGTGCATGAGTGCAAACACCATTTGTGCAAACAGTTAAGAAACAGCGACATTGCAGCGCCTACCAGTACATAAGATTTGGGAGAAGGGAGAGTATGCAAGTGCGGATATTTCTTATACTTTATAGTCCCTACATAAAAGAGCGAATACAAACAAAAATTAAACACCGAAGAAATATGAACATGAAACGCCTGAATAAGAAGCCGATGACTGTGAGGAAAACAATGCAGCCATGGAAAGACAAACATGATACAAAGAGTGCTGCTGGGATTAAGACTTAGATATTTGCTTACACATGTACTAATAATGGGTGACAAGGTACACCAAGGCCTTCAGTGGTGTCCTGCTTGAATCAATCCGCCATAATTATGATGCCACGGATATAGAAACCATCAACGTTATAGAGAAACGCAGTACAACAGAGCACGGCATCACAGACATCAATCTCATATAGTGAGGATGAACTCCAAATGTAAAAGTATAAATGGTTCATGAAAAAGCTTAACAACTGTTTTGACCTGCTTATGTTCTTTAAGTGTATCTGCCACCAAAGTGTATCTGCCACCAAACCTTTTTCAGCTAGTGTGTAGTTTACCACAGATGCGGGTTGCGAGCTCTCACTAGTGCAATCTCTGACTATTCAATCAAAGGAGATGAAAATGGCGACATTATTTGAGGGATTGCCTTTTAGAGGGTCCTGGAGTCAGCAAGTCGAAATCTGATTAATTAAAGCAACAGCTTGATGGAGATAGATAACTTCTATCCGCGACAACACGTGATGCGACGGCTTAAAATCTGATTGGATAGAAACTCCAACTCAAAAATTATACTGGGTGGCACTGCTTTACTCATAGAATAGACTATTGGGAATATTTTTTTACATAATCATAAACGAAAAAAAAATGTAAACGTAAGTCAGTGATTCTGATAGAGTTTAGGCCAGCAGAGAAGACCTTAGCTGACCCTGACAGTCTACAGTAGGTGCGTTTACATTGAGCATTGTAATCGGTTTAAAAGTCCAATCCGAATAAAAATGCCCCCCTGTAAGCACCTCAATCGGAACAAACCAAATGGAATTGTAATCGGTTTGAGAGGGGTGGGATAAACCTGTCGATAAACCCAACAAAATAAAACTTCTGCCATGTAACCGCCTTAAACCGATTACTGCTGTTGATGAGACCCATTACTGGAGGAACAGAATGAGCTTCCTCCAATCTCCGTGCGATTTCAGAAGCCTCCTCTTCACCTCGCATCCGTATCAGATCACGTTTCGTCCCATTCATCATTTCCTCGCAGAAGCTATGCATGAACTTTTTTACCGTACTCTTGTGAACCGAATTGACCGAATTGATTTGCCACAACACGGTTTTCCTCGCAACTTCCGAGTTTGTATAAAACAACCACAACACGCTTAAATAGGGGAATTGGATTTCTGATTGTATCTTCTTCTGGGAATATAAATCCCTCTACCAGTCTACACAAACGTGTGAATGACCAGCGACTCATGAGGAAGTTTAGTTTCCTTTCCAGGTCACTAAATTCCAGCAATACAACCCGCTTCCACTAGTCCTCACTACAGACCTTCATCCACACACTTCTGCTTTTCAGAGGATGATCAATTCATTTTTCGCAATAATAATTATTAATTCATTAATATTAATAATTATTGCTGCTGATCTCTTTAGTCTGCATTTTCTATCCCCTTTTTTAGGTTTAGATACTTTGGTTTAAGAACCTGAAGAGACTTATATTCAAGAATTATTCACATCATTTGAATGCACGCACATAACCCGATTCTAAACACACACAACTTTCCCCAAATTGCAAATTTTAAATACAGTTTGTGGATTAATAGCTGTTCATCCTAAGATCTATGTGAAGTGTTTGTTTTTGCTTGGATGTTTTGGATTTTACTTAAATACTTAAAACTGAAGCAAGCTTGATATAAGCTTCATTTATTCCCTAGAAAGTTCTTTCTTAATGTTGCTCACTTCAGTGTATTCATTAAAGTGTTTACACATAAGAATTCAGGTCTGGTTCTATGGTGCAGAAGGCTTAGTCAACCCTTATTTTGTGTCAGGGTCAAATCTGACCCGTTTTTAAGTTATGATATGGAAAAAAGACTATTGACTTTTTTTTGTTGGAACAAGGCTACATGATGTCCTCAAACACAGCTATTTTAACACAAAAAAATTAACTGTTACCATTTTAGTAAATTCTGAAGGTCTTATCAAATTAAAGTGACACGTGTTGTGCTACGGGTCAAATTTCACCCGCCAAGAATATTGACTGTTATATGCATCCAGACACATCTTACCCTCTTCCCTCCCCCACCCACCCAGTCTTCTATGGAGACACATAACCCCATGGGAACACAACTTTTCTTGTCGAATACTGATAACAGTTTTTGGGGGTGTGGTGTGAACAATATGAACAGAATTGTCTGAACATTGTTATGTATAAATAAGGCTCATGTGTGTTATCAGTTTCATTCTGCATCCTCAGTGTATTTCAACAGGAGCAAGAGATTCAGTGTCTTTGGGCTGTCCTTTAGATAAGATGTGTCAGATGTGATGTGAGGTTGCTCCAGCCCCAGTCATATCCCACCTTATAAAGATTGTGGACCTTTAAAAAGTAAATGCCGACCCCGCAAACATCCCAAACCATCTAGAGACGTATCAGCGCCAATTGGATCCCACTTTATGTGGAGTTTGAACATTGGACACTGGACCTCGTTGAGTGTTTAAAGGCTCTGGCATGGAGAAGCTGGTGTTGGATCTGTGATGATCGCAAATGTTGACCAATTTTTATGAGTTGCTCAGTAGCTCCTGGTTCCATAAACTCAAATGACTGTAAAGAACTGTAGAAAGAACATTACTCATAATCTTACACTCCAGTGCTCATGTTAGTTCTCACTCTCCAGTGTTCTGTATTGTCATACTCGATAATCACACTCTTGATGTCACGCAAATAAGGATGGGTTCCCCTTTTGAGTCTGGTTCCTCCCAAGGTTTCTTCCTCATAACATCTAAGGGAGTTTTTCCTTGCCACAGTCACCACGGCTGCTCATCAGGGATAAATACACATCGTTCACCTTAACTCTGTAAAGCTGCTTTGAGACAATGTCTGTTGTTAAAAGCGATATAGAAATAAACTTGACTTGACTTGACTTCACATCATCCTGATCCTCAGACACATCCTCCTCACTGTCACTTTGCTCTCTGTCCTCAATATTACTTTCATAAGCAAAGATATGGTAAATAACCTCACAGACAGCTCATAGATTCAGTGTATGTGAGGTTTTGACCATATCATTGGTCAACATCTGGACGCTGAAGGGAAAAGGGTGTTTGGCAACAGCTGGGTGGAGATCGACAAAACACACCTGAATGCTTACATGGGGCTGTTGGTTCTTGCTGGAATGTACAGATCCTGTAATAAGGCTACAGCCAGCTTATGGGATTTGAGTCACTCCGGAGTATTTTTTCGAGCTACCATGTCACATCAGACCTTTCATGTGTTGTCAAGAGTTATCCTCTTTGACAATCGCGAGACAAGAGCTGCTCGCCGTGTGAATGATAAGCTTGTTCCCATTATGGATGTTTGGGACAAATCGGTGGAGCACTAGCCACACATGTGGGAAACATATATGTGATGTACACAATAAAACAATTACATACTGTGATTCATGCATATAAACACACACACCTTGTCAATGTTCAGTATTTAAAACATTTATTTTAACACACATGCACAGACAATGTTCAATTTAAGAGCGAAAAAAACATGCTGTTGTTGGATGTTTTATTTAAATTTGCAATTTTGAGCAAAATTAAGTTTGATTATGTGAAAAAATATGAACTTTTACCTCAATTACCTCTCTTCCTTTTAACACAACAGATGTCACAATGACTTCTTCTTCTTCTTTCGGCTGCTCCCATTAGGGGGCGCCACAGCGGATCATCCATCTCCATACCCCCCCCGTCCTCTACATCTGCCTCTTTCAACACAACTACCTGCATGTCTTCCCTCACCACATCCATAAACCTCCTCCTTGGTCTTCCTCTTTTCCTCCTACCTGGTGGCTCCATCCTCAGCATTCTCCTACTGATATACCCCATGTCCCTCCTCTGCACATGTCCAAACCATCTCAATCACACCTCCCTCACCTCGTCTCCAAAACGTCCTACATGCGCTGTCCCTCTAATAAACTCGTTTCTAATCCTGTCCATCGTCGTCACTCCCAACTAACATCTCAACATCTTCAGCTCTGCTACCTCCAGCTCCACCTCCTGTCTTTTACTCAATGCCACTGTCTCTAAACCATACAACATCTCAGGTCTCACCACAGTCCTATAAACTTTCCCTTTCACTCTCACAGATACTCTTCTATCACAAATCACTCCTGCTATCACTCTTCTCCACCCACTCCACCCTGCCTGGACTCTTTTCTTCACTTCTCTATCACACTCTCAATTACTTTGCAAGATGTCACAATGACTAATAACATAAAAACAAAAACAAAAAAACAAGCGATTTATTTCAGATGTATGTTCTAATATGACTCATCAGATCACGAATACCCATTGGCTTTACTATAACAAATATAATGAGTAAATTAACTTTTTTTTATGAAAATGAGTGATATATTCTTATATAAAGAGTCCATGTGACCAAAAAAAATAAAAAACATTTTAAAACATGGTTATCAATGCATAACAAGTTAGCTGTGTTGTAAAAAAAACTACTTTGGATGATAACCGTTGTTATTTGAGTATTTTTTGTGCCAAATTAAATCATGAGTCCAACTTGACTCTTTAACACAAAATATGTTGGCAGCTTTTGAAACAATACAAGGGTTAAAATGCCTTATTTAAAGAATCTAAAAGTAACATAAGCATCTTTATTCATCTTTTAAATATTATTTTATGTTGTAAGTAAGATGGCCCTGAATAAGCCTTTTTTCCTATTCGGGTTCATATACACTCTATGAATAAGTATTGGGACACCTGAGTATTCCAGCCATTTGTAGATCTTTTTGGAGCCACACGGGTGGCTGAATTCAGCCCTATTGAACACCTTTGGGATGAAATGGAACGCAGACTACACCCAGGTCCTCCTCAGGTTTGTGGATGAAGCTCCACAATCAATTTGCAAAATATAGTGGAACATCTTCCCAGAAGAATTTAGGTTATTATAACAGTAAACGGGGAGTAAATGTGGAATTGGATGTTTGAAAAACCACAATCCAATCTGATGTTCAGGTGTCCACAAACATTTGTCCATATAATGTATTAATAATTACAAATATGAATACATTTGTTCAACTATTATTGTGCTATGGATGTGCTGAAAAGGATGTTTTTTTTGAGGAATTCATAACATGAACAGATATTAAGGAAAAGGAAAAAAAGCAAATCTTTATTTCACTGAAGCAACCGAAGCACCCACATTCTAAGAAGTGTTATTTCACCACTAATGAAAAACATTATGTAAAATATTGATCAGTTCTCTGCATCTGACACTGTTTTTTTGAATGAATGAAAGCTAGAGGTACAGAAAGATCCTACTCAGGCACTCATTATATGTATATATAAGGCTGAGAAGACCTATTCAATCCTTTTGATTTATTTTTTCTGTTAGAAGTAAAAAAAAGGTGACTAATGCCGAGAGATTCGGTGTCGTGTGGAAGCGGCGCATTAGGTTTGCATTATAAACGTTTTTTAAAGACTTTGCCATAAAATGGAAAGATTTTTCTTCCTTCTGAGTTTGGATGAGTATCCATAATTCATTACAGATCATTCACAATGCAGGAATGAACATCTGAACAGTGCTAGCAACATGTCAAGCTACTCCAGCACTCCAGCAGCTACATTTTGTGTACACATTTTACACAAAAAAAAAACAGCTGCTTTAAATCCTTCTCTCTTCATGTAATAACAGACAGACTGGATGATGTTGAGATCAGGGCTCTCTAGGGACCGAATCTATCCCTTTCAGGACTCCTCGATTTAAAAAAATTGTTCTTAATGACATTGGTTGTATGTTTGGGGTTGTTGTTCTGCTGCAGAGTAAATGTGGGGCCAATCAGACTCTTCCCTGATGGTATTGCATGATGGATAAGTATCAGCTTGTATTTCCCAGCTTTGAGGACACCATTAATCCTAACCAAATCTCCAACTCCATTTACAGAAATCCAGCCCTGAACTTACAATGAACCTCCACCATGCTTCATTGTTGCCTGAAGACACTCATTATTGTACTGCTTTTTGGCCCTTCAGCAAACAAACTGCCTTTTTCTACAGCAAAATATTTCTGATTTTAACTCACTGGTCAAGAGCACCTGGTGCCATTTTTCTGTCCCCAGTTCCTATGTCTTTGTGAATTGTTAATCCTTGTTTCCATGACAGTGGTATGGCTTTTTAGCCTCAGTTCTTTCATGAAGACCATTTCTGTCCAGACTGCTTCAGACAGTACCTGGGTTCCACTGGTTTCCACCAGTTCCTTTGCTGATAGTAGTGCTGGACTACTTAACTATATTTAGTTTCCTTGGCCAATCACTGCATCTACAGTCCTCAACATTTTTTCGTGCTTTTTCAAAATAGCTTAAAACTCCAGTTTGCTTTGAAATCTTTAAGATTCAAATATGAGACCATGCTGATGCAGTAAAGCTACAGTATGTCATGTCTTGTTGCTGTGCTCAGTCTCACCATGGTGCATGACCTATAAAATAAAACTTCTTCCAATGTCTTCCAAATGTCTTCCACAACCTCACCTTAGTAGCAGATTTTGGATGTTCCTCCTCACACCAGTTTGGAGCTCCTACACAGCTGTTTCTATCTCACTCAATACCTGTGTTTTAATCTACATATGAAACTGATCATTAGCAACTGCTTGGTATCTTTGGTTAATCATACTGTACACTTGACTCTTCCAAATCACTGACATTGTGAACAAAGTGTACAAGTGTATGAATTGATGCTGGTTTGAAGCCAATGGGTGGTCATAATAAATATTGATTTTCTTTTTTTTTGTTAACATTGCAGTTATTTAATAAAAAAAAATTATAATAAATTAAAATATATATTTTTGAAAGAATTCTTACTTATATTTGTTTAGTCTGATAAAAATCGCCACAAATTTAATATCCCAGTCTGACCCTAACTATCTGAATATAGCACAAACAATTTTAGATATGAGAAATTTATTCTCAGTGTTTATTCACCATTTAAACTAAAACCGGAAACTCATCCAGCCCACAGAACGAGGACACACTGTACACGGCTTTACATTAAATAACATTTATGCTAAACAAATGCACATTCTCTTTAAACTGGCGATCTCCTTTCTGGCTGGAGTGCTTTTATTTAACATTTGTGCTAGTGGTGTCTTCATGTTGCTTTATAAAAAAATTAAATAATAATAAAAAAATTCTATTTCCATATAGTAAGTAATGATATAGTATTTCATTTTACACAATTGTAGCTATATTTTTTTAAGGGGATGTGCATGAGCGAGATCATTTGCATAAACACAGGTGAATCATTGTGCATTTCGTTTTGTGCAAAATTGAACATTTGTATTTAATGTACTGCTCGAGTTTCCATTAACTCACTATGAATGTTCCTAGTAATATTTTTTTCTCTTTCTGTGCTTTCAGTTCTTTTATGAGTTTAGATGAGGGAAAAGCCAAACCCTGGCCCTGTGGTATTAGTACAACATGTTCCTGTAACCTTGGAGAGAGACTGAGGTTAATATTTAAGCTGAATTGATTTAAGTTGGACTGAAATGAGAGACATTCTCAGGCGTGACTGCGGGTTGGGTGCTTTACTGTGTAACATGTTCGCTGAGGTTAAATTTCTCTCGCATGGGCTGCTACACCATTACTGCACTCAGAAACACCACTGATGCAATAAAGAGTAACATCTAAGTGCAGACATTTTTTTTTTTTGCCATTTAAAAATTCATATCATCACCCATGTTAAACTGTCTCCACCCATAGTTATAGTATATAAAGTGTCACCCCGTCTGATTAAATTATAATTCATTGAAAATGATCACATGTGCTGAGCAGGCTGGCTTTCTCATTGATTTGCCCTGAAATCAAATATTCCCTGACCCCAGCTCGTGGCTGAGTGAATGAAGCAGTCGTGTTTGCATAATGGCTTTTAAATTGGGTCACAGTGATGAACTGAATGTTAAGTTTTTTTCTACTGACAGCTGGAAATGCAAGAGGAGAGAAACCAGGCTAGCAAACTAACTCAAATCCATTCAACTTAACTCCACTGAACTCAACTCAACTCCACTGAACTCAATTCTAGTCAAATCAACCCCATTGAACTTAACTTTACTTGGCCCAGCCCTGCTCAACTTAGCTCAATTCATCTCAACTTAGCTCAACTCGACTTAACTCCATTCATCTCAACTCAATTAAACTTGTAACTTAATTATATTTTTCAGTCCACAAAATCAAAATCACTGACATTGCGTACAAAGTGTACAAGTGTAAAAAATCGCTGCTGATTTGAAACCAACCTGCACAAATTTGATATTCCCTGGTTTCTTTACAAACTTAAATTATGCTGATTTTAACCAAACAAATTTAAGATTAAAAAAAAGAAATAAACAAAAACAAACAAAAACCAAACTTGACAGCTATAGAACCAAAAAATAAATAAATACATTTATATATAAATAATTTAATTAACAAATGCAAAGCAAACATGAAGCAAATAAGAGCTGAACAACCAACCAAACAAACAAATAATAAATAAATACTTGCCATATAAAATAAACAGCAAACAACAAGCAAAACATATACACAGCTGAAAAAACAATACATGATATAATAAATAAATAAACAAATACATAACACCTTGATAACAAAAATAAAAGCAATGATGTAAACAAAACAACCAACTAGATAGATAGATAGATAGATAGATAGCTAGATAGATAGATAGATAGATAGATAGATAGATAGATAGATAGATAGATAATCTATAGCAGCAGATTATTGTATGTTAAAACATAAAAATATAAACTTGAACAGGTTCTGTCATGAAATTACACCTAAACTCAAGCACATGTCAAAGTTTATATGATGTTAAACATGTCCTTACATGAAGAACATGATAGTTAATATATAAAATAAATAAATAAATAAATAAATAAATAAATAAATAAATAAAGTGGGGAAAAATCTGCAAAGTTGCAAAAAAAATTACTGAAAAAAAAATTGAATATAATATAATTAAATAAATGAGTATCTTATCTAAAACGCACAAGTGTAAATTTCTTCTGATGCAAATTTTAAATTTGAGCATAAAAATAGCACAGCATGTTGTTGGTGAGACCCTCCCCTGTAAAACATTTTGCATGGAAAGAGTTTGTAATAAAATGAACAGTCAGGAAAAGGTACCAGTACATTTAGGAGGTACATTTAGGTCAGTGGTTAAGGCTCTGGGATACTGACAGTAGGGTCAGGGGTTTAAGCCCTGTTATCACCAAGCTGCCACTTATGGGGCGCTTGAGCAAGGCCCTTAACGGTTTGTGCTCCAGGGGCACAGTATCATGGCTGACCCTGCACTCCGACCCCAGCTTCCTAACATTACAGTGAAATTCTTTCTTCGCATATCACAGCAATATACACATGGCAAGCATAAAGCACCTTTCTTTACTATTTTCACCTTTTCAGTGGCAAGACCTGGCAAGACCTATTTCACCAAGTCAGTGGGCAAAAATCTCATGACATCATAATATCTCATGATACTGTGTGAATCTTCAGCAGAAACAACAGCACTGTAATTAAGTCGAGTTGAGGAGTCACCAAGTATTGTAACACATGCAACTCATATTTGCCCTCTGGCAATTAAAGGCAATTAAAAAGCATATTTTTGATACAGATAGAAACAAACCTTCAATTAACCTTCACTGATAAACAGATGTTGATGTTTGAAATATTGTGAAACGCTATAATAAAAAGAAAACAACCTGCAATTACTTAGAAATGTAGTGTTACGTGGCTTCATTTAGAAGCCTTTTCTGCAACAGAGTGATAAAACACGCCAGCAGGAAAAACAGGACCGCATGCTGCAATTGTTCTGCCATTTAGTAGAAACATTCACCACCTCGGCTCTCCTTAACATCTTCATAAACATTTTTTTTTCTTTAAGAAATATTTGAAATTGTATATAACCTGTCATAAAGAACTGGCCAATGTTAGATTGCGGTCAAGATTATGTCCATTCTCCATCGTCACAAATGCCTCAAGCGGCAATCTGCGAAGACGGTT
Organism: Silurus glanis; assembly: GCA_014706435.1. NCBI lineage: Eukaryota > Metazoa > Chordata > Actinopteri > Siluriformes > Siluridae > Silurus > Silurus glanis. Next base: position 296,564 of record JAAIIK010000151.1, read on the forward strand.
CATAAAAATGCCCCCAGTGGCTAGTTAATTATAACAAAGAACATAAAGACTCCAGAGCCACCCAGATGAGGATGGGTTATTCCTCGATTGAAAATACCATATGTACCAAATTGTTGGTTTGGTCACCCTCAAAGTTTCTGCTATCTAATGGATAGGTCTACTAATGACCTCCTTCAATTACATGTATGGCATTTGGCAGATGACCTTATCCACTGAGCAGTTGAGGTTTAACGCCCTTGCTCAAGGGTCAAGCTTGGTAGTGCTGGGAACAGTCCAACACCTTAACCACTGAGCTACCACATCTCCTTCAGGTGCATTAAAACTTTTTGGACCACATAATGAGAGTTTTCATGAACAAGTGCCAAATGCACATTCAACACTTCTTATCAACTCGGGCTCTCACGTGTCCAATTACTATTGAGCCAGTAAAAATTGAAGGACAAAAAATATATAATTCTTAAACAATGAATGCATTATTTTTTTTCAATCACATATGGATTGCTAAATTTTAATATACGTCCATATTGGTGGTGTACAGAATCAAAAGCACCAGAATTGTATCACTGTAGAACTTCAATTTGTGTGTTCCCGTATACATAGTGTGCATTTATTGTTAGTTTAAGTTTGTTTGCCAGGAAACTGTGCTATAAAACACAAGGTTCTTCATTCACAATTCGGTACACTTGACCCTCAGTGAATGTAAAGGCTGGAAAGATGATTTAGTCCTTTCTCAAAGAGATTCAGGGAAAACTTTCTTTGGACAGATTAGAAATGCGTCAATTGTTAGAAAATGGCCATTCTGAAATAGACAGCAGTTTGAAGATTCAAAGGAATAAAAAATGTCTTAAGGGATCTGTTAATAATGTAAGAGAAGACTTAAGGAAAAGCTTTAAAAATGGAGACTGGGGTAACATTGAAATTGAAGATACAAGTATTGTTTAAAACCTGTAAGGGTAAAGGTGGGAGGTGGGAGTTGGAATGATGTTCTCAGGAGTGTAATGCTGATAGATTGTACAATGTGTGTCATTAACAGAGCTTATGAAAGTCTCATATTGGATTGAAGTGTTTATGGTGGCGAACAGAATTTAGGGCTTTCCCCTTCCCTTACTCATCGAGAGGTAGCAGGAGGCATTGACAGGACTAAATGCATCAATGTACAGTTCTTGTTTATATTTATTCATTTGCATGTATGGTATTTGGCCCACCCTTATCAAGAGTGACAATGATCTCATACAGTATATACAACTGGGCAGTTAAGGGTTAAGGGCCTTGATCAAGGGCCCCGTAGTGGCATTTTGGTGGTGCTGATCCTGCATGACAATTCTCCTCTTTACAAAGTGAGTTCCATGAAGATATCCTGTGTTAAGGTTGGAGTAGAAGAACTCGTGACATCGTGATATTTGAAAACATTTGCTGCATCATGAAACCAAAAAAATGCAACAAAGAAGACCCAGGACTGCTGAGCAGCAATAATTCCTCTTCCAAAACTCCAGCAACTGGTCTTCTCAGTTCCCAGATGAACACAATGTTGATAAAAGAAAAAGAGATGGTTCTGTCAAAACTTGCGACATGTTGCAGTTATCAAATTAGAAAATTCCCATTTTTTTTTAATTTAAAATGGTACATTTCCTCATCTTTAACATTTGATATGATTTGTATGTTCTATTCCAAATAAAATGTGTTTATGAGATTTGCAAATTATTGCATTCTGGTTTAATTTACATTTTTGTTTACATTCATGAAAATTTAGATTGCATGTGGAATTAAATGGTTTGCAATATGCTCATACTACTTCATATTTTTAATACATCTATTACAGTTTGCCTTTTATAAGACACAACACTAGAATGCTTTATAAACTCATAATCTGGTGACACTCACAGAACAGACTTTGTCTTCTTTATTCTCTTCTCAGAAAACTGGGATCTCAATCAAATCTTTTTTCTTCTAGAAAAACATTTTATTCCCCAAAACCGAATTTAAACCATTTTTGGAGTTTTATTGATTTTCCAATTGAATAATGTTTTAGCTTTCACTCTGTTTTAATATAACTATAAAATCAAATCAATAAATATATACGTTAAAATGATCTAATAATGCTTTTGACATTTCAAGATCCATCATGACTGTTAAAGAAATATCACCCCTTACGAATATCATAAAGTCTAGAGCAGTCTGTCACATTTATGATAAATATGTCACTGCCATTGTGCACTTGTGTGTATAGTGTTTAGTTTATCACCATCCATTATCTAAGAAAATCCAAAGAAACAAAACCAGACTCCTAAAATCACGTGGTATAGTGATGTCATACAGTACAACTCTACTTTTCTAAAGACAAAAAATGTGTCCCAAAACTTCCCGCATTATGACTGAAAATGTTCCTGTTACAAAAGTAAAAATATTCTTATTATTTGAATAATGCGAGTCCAGAATTCTTCTAATAAAAAGTTTTATTTCTTTTTTTTTTTAATCTGATTATATTGCATATTTTGTTATTATGTCATTAAAACACTTTAATCTACTGTTGATCTAAAAAAGCTTTTATCCCTGGTTTCCTGTGATTTAAAATGCTGACTGTGAGAAGAAAAAACCCCAGAGCCTGGTGCAGCTCTTGGTGCCTCCTGAGAGGCGGCAATTCCCCATCCACTAAATCCTTGGGCATAGGCTGATTGGGTACCTGCTGGAGATTGATGTGCCCTGAAGCACTACATGAAGCAGGGTTAAAGAGCCAATCACCTAAGGGCACCATGTTCTGAGGTGCACGTCGCCCCACCCCGGCGTTGACTCCAGAATCTCCTTTCATGTCAGAATCTCTTGACGGTCTTCAGATTCATCAGTTCCTTGGGCCTCGGCCTGGAGTGTCACCCAAGGTCCCTAGTTTTTGGGGGAGCACAAGTGGTGACACTCTGTCTCTGAATTTCACAATGCCTAGCACTCGTTGAGCTGCACCCATCGAAAAGGACCAGGGCCTTAGGGGACCGAGGAGAGTTGCTGCATTGTCCTTTACCAGCAACCAGCCAGTGCTCTTAAACCTGGGGCATTGTCCCACAAGAGAGTTGGAGCGCAGCCCACTCCTCACAGAGGAAAGAAACCGCCGAAAGGCGTGCTTCTGAACCTTGAGAGAAAGAGCTGGATCTGCAATTGCGACCCGCATGACCTCAGTCGGCACTTTGCGTAGGTGGAAGCCGGGCCAGAACTGCGAGGATCAGGAGCGCCATCTTCAAAGAGGAGCGGAGCGTCCGCATAGACATACGGTCGCAATGTGGGCAGCCGGTTTCCTCGAGAGCTGACCGAGCATGCTCCGCTCCCAGACAAGCCACACACAAGCCTGAAAGTCTGCTTGCCTTTATTATTCTTTGTTTCTATTTTTTGTTACCACTTACCAATACCCACCTTGGCTTTCTCAGCAACACAGACACACACAGAGCACTCCGTGAATAAACAGAGGCTAGTGCCATCTCCACAGCATGTGCTTTTATAGCTTATATCTTGGTTGTGACATCACCCCACCAGTGACGTTGCGTCTTTCCGTTGGACAGATTACACACATGATTCAGAGCGTGAAAACGCTCCCAAAGCTGTTGTTGACACAGCTTGAGTTCCTGAAAGGGAACCAAACCTCTTCCAGCAGGACCCCTGTGCACAAAACCAGCTCCATGAAGATATGTTTTACAAGGGGTGGAGTAAATGATCTCCTGTTATAAAGCTTTAACTCTATTTAACATCTTTGGGATGAACACCCCAGGCCTCCTCACCTCACCTACATCAGTACTTGAGTTTACTAACACCCTTGTGACTGAATGAGCAGAAATCTAGTGGAAAATCTTCCCAGAACATTGGAAGTTACTATAAGAGATAGTGGGGACCAAATGAAATGTAATCTTTATAAAAAAAAATACCATGGTCAGGTGTCCACCAACTTTTGTTCATATATTGTACGTATGAGTTTGGTTTATTTGGTTTGGTTTCCTTTCACACGTCAAATAATAAAAATCCAATAAAATAAAATCAAATAAAATAATCTTGTTCACTCTTTGCACTCGGTCGATTCAGAGGCTCAGAGTCTATTTGATTTCCCAGTGCAGTTCAATTGGGATGGAGACCAACTCGCTGAGATGCTCTATGCCTGGAGATTTTGATCCTGTACACGGTTGCTTTATTTTTAACCAGCCAAAAGTGTCAGAAAGAAGAAAACCATACTGTATGTCATAGATTCTGTATTTAAACACAAAAACACAGCTTGTGATCCACAAATTGTTTACTTCTCCATGCATTTCACACAACATTCTTGTACTGGAGAAAAACGTTACAATGCAAGATGGCTGACACCTAAAACATCTTCCATAGATGTTACATTAATGTTTACTTCACCTCATTAACAGCAGCCTTTAGGTTTCAGAGATGCACATATTGTTATGTTGGATGTTTCTCTTTTGCTTTCTCTCATCTTCTGTCTTTCATGATCACAGGTCCGGTTCCCATCAATGGTCATGTTCTTGGCAATTGCTACAACTGCAACAATTTGCAGATGCTGATGGCCCAAGAAAGGTGGTGTTTCGTCTATAAAAGCGTTTCACAGAAACGGGAGAGGAGAAAAGATTACAATGTAGGATGTGGTATTGTTGGTTTTCTGGAAAGTTTGTAAAGCACAAAGATTTACTCAATGTCTCTTTGTTCTCCTCTGTTGTAAACTCCTACCATTGTACACCTCTGGCATTACTCTGCTGTATTTACTTCCCCCAATTGCACTCTGGGCACAGGTTTTCTGACCACACATACACACATTTTCCTTTCCATAGAAGAATGTAATAAAACTTTTGATTTGACAATGTCGTTGAGTCCATCTCCAGTGTGTAACACATTATTGTATAATTACTACAACCCCGATTTCAAAAACGTTGGGACACTGTGTAAAATGTAAAAAAAACAAAAAACAGAATGCAAATCTCACGAACCGATATTTTATTCACAATGGAACATGGAAAATATATCAAATGTTTATCTGTGGAAATGTACCATTTTAAGGAAAAAATAAGATTCTTTTGAATTGAATGGCCGCAACACATCTCAAAAAAATTGGGCTAGGGCAACAAAAGTCTGGAAAAAATAAGTTTTATCAAAATGAAACAGTTTGAGAAACATTTTACAACTAATGAGGTCAGCAAGATGATTGGGCATAAATAGTGTATCTTAGAGAGGCTCTTAGAAGTAAAGATGGGCAGAGCTTCACCAATCTGTGAAAGACTGTGTCTAGAAATTGTGGAAGAATTTCAGAATAATCTTACTCAACATAAAAATGCAAAACAGTTGAAAATCTCATCATCTGCAGTCCATCAAAAGTTTGAAAGAATCTGGAGAAATCTCTGTGCACAAGGGAAAAGTGTGAAAATCAATATCGGATGCCCGTGATCTTCGGTCCCTCAGGCGGCACTGCTGAATGTTGGAATGGAATCAGTGCTGAATGGTATATACAGGTTTTAGAGCAAATGTTTCCATCCAGAAAATGGCTTGCATAGGCAGGAAAGGTCTTCCATGTATGAGCAAGACCATGCTTACTGCATACCGCATCTATTACAATAGTATGACTTTGTAGTAGTAGAATCTGGGTGCTGATTTGACCTGCCTGTAGTTTAGACCTTTCACCATTTGAAAACATTTGCTGCATCATGAAACAAAAAATACAACAAGGGACACCCAGAACTGCTGAGCAGCTACAATTCTGTATCGGACACATAGGAGTCAACATTCCTCTCACGAAACTTTAGCAACTGGTCTCCTCGAATCCCAGATGTGTATACAAGACGTGATGCTACAGTGGTAACATGGCCCTGTCTCAAATTTCTCGATACTCGTTGCAGCCATCAAATTCACAATCAATATGTGTAAAATATGTATTTAGGAAATTTACAAATCATGGCATTCAGATTTTATTTACATTTTGCACAGTGTCCAAACATGTTTTGGAATTGGGGTTGTACATGATCTTAGTATAGTTACCCAATGGCCAGTGGACATTTTTACCTCAGGTTTCTACACAATACACCCCTATATTTGCACACTGATATATATATATATATATATAATTATATATATATATATATATACATACAGTCACAATCAAAAATATTCAACCCCCTCACCTCAATAGACAATACAGTGATGTCAATGATAAGCCTGACCTTTTGCACGCCAGACATACCGCTGGTCCATATGTCCAAAAAGTTCCAGTTGGTTTCATCAGTTCATAGAACTGTCTCCCAGAACTCTGTAGTTTTATCCAAATTCCTCCTGGCATATTCTAGTCGACTCCTGATGTTCCTTGAGGTCAAGAGTAGAGTGCGTCTTGGGGTCCGGCCATGAAGTCCTTGATTATTCAGTGCACGTCTTATAGTTGCCTCTGAAGCACTTGTACCAGCCTTCATCATGTCATCCTGTAGCTGCCTTGCAGTCACACGGGGGTTTTTCTTAGCTGTCCTTATTAAGTTGCTAAGGGCCCTTGAGGAAATTGTGAGCTTTCTTCCACGGCCAGGCAGGTTTGCAGCTGTTCCATAGGTTTTAAACTTCCTTATAATGCTCTCAATGGTGTCTCTTGGAATGTCAAATCTTTTGGAAATCTTCTTATACCCAAGGCCCTTCAGATGTGATGAAATAATCTCCTCTCTCAGCTTTTGTGGAAGCTCCTTTGTCTTTCCCATAATTGCAACTCACCTTGAACACCTTCATGGTCGGGGTTTATATATGCATCACAGCTGAAGCAAATGAAGGATCGTAATAGAGTTCCAAAAGGCTTAATGATGTTTCAGCTCCACTTCAGGCCATAAAAACTGTCAGAAAGCTTTAAAAACAACAATATTATATAGGGGTTGAATAATTGTGACATGGCGATCTTAACAAAATATACTGTTACACACAAATACATCATCATACATTTTCTGTGTTGATTTTATGTATCACTAAACTCATTAAGAAGCCATCCAAAGCAGAAGCCTGCACTTTGAAAAGATTTTTATTTATAAATCCTTCAAACTCTTTAGGGGTTGAATATTTCTGATTGCAAGTGTATATACACCATTTTCATTATATATATATATATATATATATATATATATATATATATATATATATATATATATATATATATATATATATAATATTATCTCTTCTGCTAATGACCTGTTTTTAGCTTCAGACCAAGGCTTCATCTCGCTGTTGGTTTTACTAGACCTTAGTGCTGCATTCGACACTATAGATCATGATTTCCTCCTAGATCGCTTACAGAATTACATCGGCATTCAGGGACAGGCATTAAGCTGGTTTAAATCCTACCTGTCCGATCGTTACCATTTCGTAGACTTAAATGGAGTTATCCAGGCTAATGCTAGTAAATTATGGCGTGCCACAAGGTTCAGTTCTAGGACCCCTGCTCTACATGCTTCCGTTAGGAAATATTATTAGAAGGCATTGTTATGCTGATGATACCCAGCTATATATCTCAACAAAACCAGGCGATACAGCTCAATTAACTCGGATAACTGAGTGTGGTAAGGAAATAAGAGATTGGATGACCCATAACTTTCTACTACTAAATTCTGATAAGACGGAGATTTTGCTCATCGGCCCAAAAACCAGTATACAGAAGCTCCAGCATCTCATCCTGCATTTAGATGGATGTTCTGTAACCACTAGTTCAACAGTAAAAGACCTGGGAGATATTTTAGACAGCAACTTATCTTTTAAAAATCATATCAATCAAGTTACAAAAACAGCCTTCTTTCACCTTAGAAATATTTCTAAGTTAAGAAACATGTTATCTGTCAGGGTGCGAGTGAAACAGGAGGCGGACGCCGGAATACAGCTCGCTCAGGTTTAATGACAAGACTGAGTGAGAGAGAAATACACCAGCACACACACACACGCGCACGCGCAAACACACACACACACACACACACACACACACACACACACACACACACAGACGCACGCACTCACGCATACACAAGTCCTGTGAGAGAGTCTAGGTACGCTTGGGGAGAAGCCTAGCGGATCGGAGATGCGCGGAGGAGAAGTGAAGCCGGTACCGGATAGCGGAACCCGAATAGAACGGGAAACAAAGAACCCACACATCCAGCCGTACGTAGAGTCCAACACATGCAATAACAAACGCGTGTGAATGTGAGAGAGGGGTTTATGTAGGAACGGGGTGGAGTGATGATGAGCTTCAGGCGTGCCTCGTTGAGCCTGGAGCTCCAGAGAGAGTGGAGGCATGATTGATGATGAGCCCCAGGTGTGCGTGGTTAAACCTGGAGCTCTAGGGAGAGCGGAGGCATAGAGAGCCACCAAAGGGGGGCGTGGCAGGTGGATCCCTGACATTATCTATATCCGATGCAGAGAAGCTCGTCCATGCGTTCATGACCTCCAGAACAGACTACTGTAATGCATTACTAGGTGGATGTCCTGCATCATTAATAAACAAGCTTCAGTTAGTTCAGAATGCGGCAGCAAGAGTTCTTACATGGTCAAGAAAATATGACCATATAACCCCAATCTTATCGTCCCTACACTGGCTTCCTGTTAAAAACAGGAAGCTACTACTTACAAACTACTACTTCTCACTTATAAAGCACTAAATGGTTTGGCTCCCATGTATCTCTCCAGTCTTTTAACACGCTACAATCCATCACGCTCCCTGAGATCTCAAAACTCTGGGCTTCTAGTAGTTCCTAGAATAGCAAAGTCCACTAAAGGTGGTAGAGCATTTTTAAATTTAGCTCCTAAACTCTGGAATAGTCTTCCTGACAGTGTTCAGGGCTCAGACACACTCACCCAGTTTAAGTGCAGATTAAAAACATATCTTTTTAGCAAAGCCTACACATAACATACGTCTCACATCATAACCTTGTGCTCCAGAACATCTGATCACATGCACATTATCAACTTGTGCTGTTAATATCATGAACAGCAGCTACGCTAATTCCTCTCCACTGCTTCTCTTTCTCTCCCCATCCCGAGGCATCCTGAGGTTGGCCAGCTCCAGTCACGTCCCACCTCGTGAAGATTATGGACCTTTAAAGAAGTAGATGCCGAACTCGCAAACATCCTGAACCATCTAGAGATGTACCAGTGCCAATTGGATCCCGCTACATGTGTGGTTTTGACATTGGACCTCCTGGAGTGTTTAAAGGCTCTGGCATGGAGAAGCTGATGCTGGATCTGTGACATGGAGGTGGGGGAATGAACTTCCCCATGTCCGAACAGCGGAGTCCCTGGCTATCTTCAAGCGACAGGTGAAGACCTAGATCTTCCTGAAACACTTATCAAGTTTGCTTTATGAAAATCAAGAGTTGTAGTGTGATTTATCTTAAGTTTATAATCTGGCGTACCGGTATAGATTTATTCATTGCTAGAGACTCAATGCACTTTTGTACATCGCTCTGGACAGGGGCGTAGCCATAATTTCAAAAGTGGGGGGGGACGAAATGTCTAGTGTTACCTGTTTTTTTTTTGTTTTTTTTTCAGTTAACCCTTGTGTAATTGACAGGTTTTATTTTTAATCATAAGACGTTATAAAAGAGTTAAGGAAAATACACAGAAAAAAGTGAACGTTTGTCCAAGCAGCTATTTTTCCTTATAATCCTTTCAAACTTGCTGCTTGAGATCGCTGCTGCGACTCGAGCTACAGTACCAGGGCGCGTGATGATGACGTGACAAGTGAGTGACTGATTGCCATGGATACGTGAACGTCATGTATAGACTATCTTGTCTCTTTGAATTTCAAATCACTCTGCATTTATATACATCGCTGCATTAAAACCTCAACATGTCGTGAACACAACTCTCCACTAAAAAAGTGAGGGGGGCGAATTTACTTTTTATAAAAAGTGCGTGGGACATATCCCCCGCATCCCCCGTGTAATCTACGCCCCTGGCTCTGGACACGGGCGTCTGCTAAAAGACTGTTTAGCTCCGCCCACGGCGTGCCTTCAGGAGCTCAGCTGTTTCTGGAGAGAAGTGTAAAGCTGTAGCTCTCTTTATAAATCTAATCAAACTAAAGACTCTTCGGTGGGATGGAGGATGCAATACTACTCTAAAGGTACTCAATATTAACATGAGATGAATTTTTTTTTCCAGTTCAAATTTCCACGTCTTTAACATAAAAGTAAAAAAAGAAACAAGTCAATTTGCTTTTATTTGACCTTAAAAGGATTACATTCCATTGCTGGATTGCTTAAAGTATGAGCTTAGAAGTCATCAGAAACATAAAAATGTTGCCTTTCCTGACAACTTTTCAATGATATCTCTGGGAAAACAGCAGGGACACCAAGACACACTACTAAAGAAAAGGTCAAACTGACCAAACAGACTAAGTTTGCAATGTGGAGGAACTAAGTCAAGTGAACGCTGTAGGTGGATTTACTGAAGGTGCCGATGCCACCAAATTGGGCCTTATGGAACAATCTGTCACAGCTCTAGGTAAGGAGTCAGCAGCCTTCAAGTAACTTCAAGACGTGCAAAAGCTGCCTGAGGCAAAATTCAAAGCTGGTGTCTTTGTGGGACCACAGGACTGTGAGAAATTCATCAAGAAGCTCACTAGGATGGAGAAAACAGCTTGGAGTAACTCTGTGGCAGGGGTTTGATGCTGCATGCACAACCACAAAGCCGTAAACTATGAGTTGTGTGATTGAGGCTCTGGTGAAGAACATCAGAATGAGTTGCTGGATGTCTTGAAAAGTCTATATCATTGATGCTTATCTTGTTTATTTATTTATTATTAAGATGGGGGCCTAGTCAAATATATGTCTAATCATAAAAAACAACTGAAAAACAAAATGTGAATTATTAAATAAATATTAAATGTGAATTATAAATGTGTAAAAAAAACTTTATTCCTATTTAGATTTAATATTACAAAGGAGGAAATAGCGTTTTATTGTTTCTGGGCCACAAAAAAAAAAAGAGAATTATTTTGCATTATTTTTGAAGATTATTTCTTTGTTTGTTTAATGTGTAGAAATCACAGTCTCACAATAACCAACATGACCAATGACCTAAAGTCTACAATATTTTCAGTCTAACATCTAATCTTAAAGGAGGAGAAGATGGGGGTCTTTTCTTAGGAAGACATGTCCACTCTGGAACCATTTGCACAAATGATAAATAATATGATACAAACTAGAGGGTAATATTCAAAGATCATTGACAATCTAGTAGAGAATGGGGCAGGGAAGAGAAGTACAGGGCAGGGCAGGGGGGCAGGGCATGTCAGGACAGAGCAGGGCGGAGTGGGGTGGGATGTTCTTCAATGAGTGTGTGAAGATAATGTGTGTGTGGAATAACACTGTAAACAGAGGACATGTGTGGGACTCCCATTCCCTGTCATCCTCTTGTTGCTTTGAAAAAGCACATAGTGATTCATATGAACTTCTCAGAGTGAAGCCAGATGTTGGATCGAGCCACTGATGGACTATATGCCGATGTTTGATCAGTTTTTCTTTTACATATGCATTGATAAGAGTCCAAAAAACCAAATTGTTCAAAGTAAAAAAAAAAATTAAAATGTAAAGGTGCTATTTACTTGTCACATGTACATTACAGCTCAGTGAAATTCTTTATTTGCATATTCCAGCAATGTTAGGAAGTTAGAGTCAGCCATGATGCAGCACCCCTGGAGCACAGAATGTCAAGGGCCGAAAAACGGCAGCTTGGCAGTGCTGGGTTTTAAACCCAAAACCTTCCAATCAGTAACCTTAACAAATGAAACACCACTTCCCAAGATAGCAAGAAACTATAAATTAGTCGTATTTAAAATATATATAGTTTGAGCAAAGATTTCAAACATAAAAACTACATGTACCTTGTTCCATTATTTTTATTTATTGTATTTCAAAAATAAAGTTCCTTTTTTCAGGGCAAAATATAGTGAACAAAATTTAAAATGCAACATTAAAACTGGAACAATATGAATATGAATAATATTTAAGTGAAATTTTGTCTGTCTTGGATGTTTGAGTTCAGCTCATGAAAAATGGAGGAAAAAACAAAAGTGTTGCGTTTAAAATTTTGTCATTATATATTTACTTCCATCGATGCACTATTTATTTTTTGATGATGAGTGCACGATTGAACTGAATGCAACGACCCGTTTGAACACACATTCCAGCCAATCAGAATTCTCTATTCAGACTGACCATTGTATAGTGTATAGAGTAGCCTGCACTTTAGTAGTAAGCTTATTTCATTACACAAGAAGATAGAAATTGTGATAGAGTATCTAGAGGTCAGATATATTCTTATAGGTGAAGAAAAGAACAGAGGGTGAGATTACGTGGAGAAACATTGGTTCGGTTGCTGATGTCTAAGTTTCTCTTAATTATTCTGTCCTGAACAAGCTGCCAGCTGGGCCGGGCGCGAGCCGTAATTGCCCTCCACGCGACGGTGCTTGTGCGGAGCCTCAGACTCTCGTGCAGGTTGTGTTGTTTTTGTTCTGCGAGCTGTCCTGCCTGTCACCGGGGTCGCTGTCTAGGCTGCTGAACTCTTGTCCTCTGTGGTCCAGGTGCTGTTTCTGTCCTTCACTGAAGGCTTGACATTACATACACCACAGAACCGAGTTGTAGCAGCGCATTATCATTAATATGAAGACTTTTATTATTCCACCAGTCACAATTCAGGATTTCTATTAGATTAGGAAATTATTTGAAAAGTTTTCTAGAGTCATAAAGGGGAAATCGGAAAACCTTTTTCTTTTACAAACTTGTTTAGATCACCATAAAGTAGATTTTATATATATTTGTAAGTTAAGAACGGAAATCAATGTCATACTTTTGCCAAGTTATACAGTATATCAAGAGGACATCTACTTGGCAGTGGCTTTGGAAAAAAAAAAAAGTTTTTTAAATATTAAAAGTTCCTCTTTTTTAATATTTTGCAGCTTTTTAATAACATTGTTTGTAATTAGTATATGCATTGTTTTTAAATGGCAATTTATTAGTTCACTAGATGATGATTATTAACAACTAGCAAAAAGCGTAATAAAGAGCAGAGTTAATGTCATTACCGTAACATTGATTTTTTTTTTCCTCTCTGTTCAACAATTTATCAAAACTAATATATTTGAACTCATTATAAAATGACAAATCAGACATTTCTAAATTATGCTATTCAGAATCAGAACTGGTTTTAATTTTACTTTACACACAAAGGATTTGTGTTGGCAAAAGTATTTAAGAAATTAAAATGAGCAACAAAAAAAAAAAAGCTTTAATACAGAAGGTTCAGCCAGGGTGACATATGCAAGAGTGTAAGAGTTACAGATCTTATATACAGATATGTGCAAGTGGAAAACAATGCAAAAAAATTGTTGAAGTATATGTAGTGGAAAAAATAATAAACTGAAAAAGAATACAGTGTCTGTCAAAAGTCTGGAACATCATGTCTTTTATCATTTTACAGAGACATGTGCATGCTCCTTTTGTTGATATGCAACAAACTAAATAATATTAACAGTATTCATTTTCATCAAACTGCCACCTTGGGCAGTAACAGAAGATTTCGGATGAAATAAATGTAGCTATTTTACTTTCCACTTAAAAAGTTTCTGTTTACATGTAGGTTGAATGTAAGTTAGATAGTAAAAGAAAAACCGGACCAACATGGCTACTATTCCATACTTCAACACCGTGCAATTACATCCGGACTTGTGTACTTCAAGGCTCTTCTCTGTTCTGGCACCGAGGTGGTGGAATGAAATTCTCCTAGACGTCCGTACTGCGGAGTCCCTGGCTATCTTCAAGCGACGGTTGAAGCCCTACCTCTTCCTGAAACACTTAAATTAGCACTTATCAAGTTTGCTTTGTAAAAATCAAGAGTCTTAAGTTTATAATCTAGCGAACCAGTGTAGATTTATTCATTGCTAGAGACTCAATGCACAAGTGCTATTTAGAGAGCAAACAGTTGGCTGGAATGATATCTATCATGGACCGGTAAAAAAAACCCATAATAATCTACTACTACTACCTTTATTACCACTACTACTGATGATAATAATAATAATAATTATTATTATTATTATTATTATTATACCATGGCATTAGACAGACAGACAGACAGACAGACAGACAGACAGACAGACAGACAGACATACAAACAGACAGACGGACAGACAGACAGACAGACAGACAGACAGACAGACAGACAATAATACTTCAAAATGCAAAAATGTAATGGTGCCTTCAGGAAAAAATAAAATAAATAAATAAATATATATATTTACTCCAAGAGAAGTTGAACATGTACAGCTGGAATGTGCCACTGTAGAATTAAGTCTTTTTTAGTGGATTATTCTCATAACTTATAAGCTTATTACTTATTTACTTGACATTAAATCACATTACTTAGTAACTATGATGAATTAGGAAAGTTGTGTATTTATAGGAGTGAAGGAATAAAATGAGACCCACTGAAGAGTCCTGGGAGCTGCAGGATGTGTGATGAGGTTTATTTCCCCTGCTGATAAGTGACAAATTCTGTTTTTAAATGTAAAATATAATGCAAAAGAAATGTACCCTGCAGAGATGTCAAAAAGGTTTAAGTCTATTATTAATATTACTCCAGCATGCACCAGAACAACTTAGATTATCCTCCCTGCTTCATTACATACACTACATGGACAAAGATCTGTGGCCTCCTGACCATTAGATTTTTATGTGGTTTTTGAACATCATATTCATTTACAGTAAAAAATAAAATGCCTGTATACAGAGCAACTTACACCTGAGCAGTTGAGGGTTAAATATCTTCCTCAAGGGTGCAGCAGTAGCAGCTCGGTGGTGTTTCAATTTGAACTCACAACTTTACAATCAGAAGTCTTCTCCAGTAAACAAACCCTTCTCTTTTTTGGCACATCCATTCCACATTTTGTCTTTATTTGCTTTTAGAAAAACCTCCACTCTTCCAGAAAGATGTTCCACTAGATTTTGGAGTGTGCTTATGAAGATTTCTGAGATTTCATTCAGCCACAAAGGTGTTAGTAAAGTCAGGTGCTTATTTAGGTGACTTGAGGAAGGCCTGGGGTTCAGTCAACGTTCACATTCAACCCACATTCATGTATTCAGTAGGGTTCGAGGTTCCACTCCAACCCATGTAAAGCATATCTCCGTGGAGCTGGAGTTGTGCACATTGGCATTGTCATGCTGGAACAGATTAGCCATGTCATGCTACCACCTACAAAGACAATTCTATGCCTTCGTGGTAACAAATTGTGAAAGATCTCGCACTGCACCAGACACTTTAGATCTTCTAGCTCTGCTCAACTGGTTCCACCATCTCTCAGGGTAAGAGGTGGTGGTACATCAATCTTTTCTGTTCTGGCTCTGAGGTGGTGGAATGAACTTTCCCAAGATGTCCGAACTGCTGCGTCATTGCCTTAAAACGTACCTTTTTTTTTTTAAATACTTAAACTATTTTATTTTCCCTGTTTGTTTCTTTATGTAAAAAAAAATGCTATAATTTCTCTCAGGCTAATGGGCTAATGGTATCCTAAGTTTGCAACCTAACCAGTGTTGATAGAGACTCAAAGCACTTTTGTAAGTGTAGTAAGGGCATCTGCTAAATACTTTAAATGTAAATTTAAGAACTGCATATAGCTAAAAAAAAAAGTCAATGAATGGTGTGCCAATACTTTTGTCCGTATGCATCTTTATTTATTAATTTTATAGCCGAATGTATGTGCATCATGAAGTCTCGGTGAAGGATGTGAGCCATTAACCAACCTCTACTACACTCAATATGTGAATGATGTCTGTTATAAAGCTGTATGGGGTTTTATGAGTGTGTTATTGAATAAACAGTGGATTGAAGGAGTCTTCGATTCCTTCTGTGGATATAAGAGGCATTATACTGATTGGCTTGCATTTTGGTTTCATTTGAAATAATAATAATAAAAATAATAATAATAATAATAAAATCTTTATTTGCATTAAACAGTAGTGAAATTATTGTGCAGGGTTTTCCAGTTTGTTATTAGCTTCCTAACTCAGTCCATGGGAAGTGCCTTGAAACCGGGTGGTGTATAAGGAGTTGCTACTCCTCCTATTCTAAATAAATATTACTGTTTAGCTTACCTCACAGCCCAAACTCAGCCTGGGTAGTTGTAAATTCAGCAGAAATGATGCATTAGACTTAATTGTGAGTATTTTTTAAAAAGTTTTTTTTTTTTTTTTTTTTTTTTATGTAAGCCAATTTTCTATTTAAACAACTCACAGGTGGAAATAAAACACACATTTAAAACAGACGAAGACACATTTACACTAACCCTTTGCTTGCTTTTACAGTTTCTTTTGCCATGTGATTAATTCCGTATAACATTGGTGGCGGTGGACTTTCGATTCTGCAGAGCATTTGATTGGACAGAAAATCTGAAAAGCTGTAGAATGATGCCATTAAAATTGGTAACTAAAATCTTGAAATTCAAATTTTGTCGATTTTTTGGTGCACACCGGCTTACAGATAGCCATAAGGTGTCATATAATGAGGACTCAAACAATTGCAATTGCAGATTAGACTTTTTCTTTTCTTTTTTTTTTTTGAAGAGGAAAACAACAGGTGGTCATCAAACAACAATTATGGACACCTGACCATTAGACCATTTATTTTTTTGAAACATTCCATTCCACATTTAGTCCCAATTTGCTGTTATAATAAGATTTGTGCTCATTCAGCCACAGTAAAGTTACTGATGTAGGTGAGGTGAGGAGTCCTGGGGTGCAGTCAGTATTCCAATTCATCTCAAACGTGTTCAGTAGGGTGAAACCATATCTTCATGGATCTGGCTTTGTGCACAAAAAAACAGGATTTTTAGTTCATCAGAGAAATTTTATGCTACCACATCCAAAAACAGTTCGGGGAAGATTCCTATGTGGCTGGAAAAGTCACGTCAAAGTTTCTTTAGTGAATTATTTTCTACTATCTTGAAATTTAAGGTCCCAGGAAAAAACAGAAAGGTGTTTTTTTTGTTGTAATTTTGGTTTCTCAAATAACTTTACAGCAACTTATTATTATTATTATTATTTTTTTTAACAACTTTATGGCCCCAAAAAAAAGTTTGAAAAGTGCAAACCTTTTTAACCCTTGAAATGCACAAGTACAAATGTGCATTTGTACTTGTGAGATTTTTGACATGACATAATGTTTGCTATGTATACTATGCATGCATCATTATATAGTTACCTTATACGTCACATATTTTATTTAAAATTATACAAAAACAATGTAGAACTGTTTCCCCTAAGAAACCTTTTTTCCCCACTTATAACAGACATTCTCAGAGTAGCAATAATCCCACAATATATTGTCTGTGTGTAGTTCAATAACTTCAGGCCAAGTCATTTCTCTGAGCGAGCAAATGACCTCAATTGGCCTGTGGATCATTGAGTGACAGGAAATCCTCTGTACACAACAAGCCACAACAAAGCCAATTCCATTGCTTCCCGAACCCAACCCAGTGCGACAGCTAAAAACTCAACAATCTGGATGCTAACTCAAAACAAACCAAGACTAAGTGTCATTTTATGATTCTTTTATCCCTTTTTTAGGAGGGAGGTCTGCCAAAGGATGGCAGTCTAAGTATTTGGATCTACAGTAGATCGTTAGAATACAATGAATAAATTTTTGGGGAATTTTGCTTCCATTGGAACATAGAAAGTGTTTCCTAGGACAATAAGGATCTTATAGGATCCAAATAGGGATAATTATAGGATAATTATAGTGTAAATTATTAAAACCTGGATGACTTAAATAAATTCCAATTTAATTATGCATACAAACATGGTCATCATTCTATGGAGGTCCTAAGAGGCAATGCATTATAGTAATTTTTTCTTTCTTGTTATCATGATTTTTTTTTTTCTTGATATCATGACTTCATTTTCTCATGATTTCAACATAACAGATGTTGTTAGTTTTTTCAACATAATAACCCTTTTTATCACAACTTAATTGTATCACGAGAAATTCTTGTGTCTTGTAAATGTTTCTGGTATATATATCATAGAGTACGCGTTGCAGTCTATAATCTTTATTATACAGTTACTTAATTCCCACAGCAAATATGGACCTTATCTCTGCACTGAGAGATATCCGGATGTCCCGGAGGAGAACCTGACAAAAAATTTACGAAGATAAGGTCAGCCTATTTTTCAGATTAATGTCAAAATCATTAGAAAATTAAGTCCTGATATTGAGAAAAAAAACATTTGTCAAAATCAGGAGAAAACTACTTTTGTTATGTCGAGAAAATTATGTCTTTCTACAGTCTTTTACAGTCATTTGAGATTATAGAATCAGGAGCTACTGAGCAACTCATAAAATAGATCAACATTTGCGATCATCCTAAATCCAACACCAGCTTCTCCATAAAGCTTACCAGCCTTTAAACACTCAGAGGTCCAATGTCCAAACTCCACATGAAGTGGGATCCAAATGGTGCTGGTACGTCTCTAGATGGTTCGGGATGTTTGCGGTATCTACTTTTTTAAAGCCTTGACCTGCTGAAGCATAGGCTTTACCCACAAGCACTGATGTATTGTGTAGGGGCTTCGTTGGAAATTTCGGAAATCTCTTTAACCCGCGAATTGGAATTGGATGTTGAAAAAGCACACACCGATGTTATGTACCTTCAATGACACACTTTATTGATGGTAGAGTTTTAGTTGCTTTGGAGTTTTGTTTAGTTTAGGAATGAAATTCTCAAAAGTACTTGTTAAACCTTCACATTATGTGTCACTTGTGCACATCATACAAGCAATTTTTGTTCCTTTTATCAAATTGCGAATTCTTTGGTACATTAATTTAATTAATTGTGTACAAGTGTCTGCTGTTTCAATTGTAAATGTGTCTTGAATTGATGAATTGGGGGGAGTGGTGGCTCCAGCAGTTAAGGCGCTGGGTTATCGATACGGATAAGCTGGAGAAGATGAATGAATGAATGAATGAATGAATTGATGAATTGTGCAGATTATTCTTGACTTTTACCAATGAAGGTACCGTATTTTCCGGACTATAAGTCGCTACTTTTTTCCCACGTTTTGAACCCCGTGGCTTGAACAACGAAGCGGCTAATTTATGGATTTTCCCTGGGTTTTTCCCGGTTTCACAAACTTCAAACCAAAAAACTGAGCCCCATAACATTAGACCAATGAAATTGCCGAACGGGTTCAGGTGAACCAATAAAATTCTTTATATTAAATCAGATGCGCTCCCACTGAATCGGGCCGCACCACATCATAAATATGGATGAGGTTCCTCTGACGTTTGACCTGCCGCTCACTCGGACTGTCTACAGGAAATGCGAATCATTCGTCACGCTGAAAACAACCGGGCATGAAAAAACACTTCACCTGTGTTCTGAGCTGCACGGCATCGGGAGAAAAGCTTCAGCGATGGTGATTTTTAAACGCACGACGATGCCAAAAGATAAACTCCCGAGAGAAATAGTTGTGAAAGGAAGGAGGAAGACAGTGAACAATGACTTTCCTTGTAGGCTACTGTTTAGATACAAGCCGTGTAACAGACACTGTCTTTAGTTAAAGTCTGTGTAAAGTTCATTAGTTTCAATGTAGACACCTGCGGCTTATAGACAGGTGCGGCTTATTTATGTTCAAAATAAAAATATTTGTAAAATTCAGTGCGTGCGGCTTATATTTGGGTGCGCTTAATAATCCGGAAATTACGGTAAGTGTTGATTATTGTTGATTAATTTGATTAATTATCTGCAACCAATAATCAAATAGTTTTTTAAACTAGACTGGTCAAGGTGAAGATCGTGAACCTTCAAGTGGCATCAGACAGAGCAAAAACACAGAATTACATTTGCTGTAAATAGATGAACAGTCAGGAAATGAACGAACACTAAACCAGTACAGTAAAACTGTGAATCCTGTTTGGTCTTTTGCAATCAATATGAAACAAATATGCAATCAAATAAATACATTTGTGCTACAGAAATTCATAGATGGCATACAAAAGAAAAACATTTTCAAATCATTGTAATCCAAACTGTATTTTACATCAGTAAACACTGAAACTGTGCGCCGTCATACTGACAACACGACTAAACATTCTGACGATCTTGTTTGTGAAAAATGACAAAAGGACGTGTTATTCTGAAGGCAATGAGAAGTTCAGTGTCATAAATACTAACATTCTGGTGATGAACAAAGGATTTAGAGAAAAGTGCAGGCTTTTGCAAGAAATCCAATGTGTTGTGCTGTTTGTACTAATTGTTTTGAGAAATGCATTTATTGGGTTGCAAATTTTAAGGATGATTTCAAAAATGCTCCACGGTGTGCTGGTGCTCTATAAAAATATAAAAAACCCACTATAAAAACTAAACAAATAAACTAAGAAAATAAAAAATAACTATATAGTTGTTGCAGGTTTTATAAAGTGAGACAAATAATAATGTGAGGCAGTGCAATAATAATTTTTCCAGAATAAGTCCGAAGTGCAAGGTTGCCATAAAGTGGTCCTTATTAATTGTGTTAATGTAACACACATAATAAACATTGTGGGTTTACATAAATGTAATATTAGTGTTAATGGAAGTAGGAAAGAAATGATGGTGGGTCATTGGTGTTATTGATGAGGTTGGTTGCAGATGGGAAGAAGCCTGTTTTTGTGGCGTGAGGTTGTGGTCCTAATGGTCCGCAGCCTCCTACCAGAGGGGTGTCATCAAAGGGGTCAACTACAATCCAGGTTGCCTGCTTCAGGATCCTGGATGCGTACAGGTCCTGTAGAGGTGAAACATTGCAGCCAATCACCTTGGATGAGACGCTACAGTCTACTTTTGTCTTTAGCAGTTGTAACATTGTACCAGATGGTGATAGAGGAGGTGAGTGTTGACTTCATTTTGGAGGTATAGAATGTTTTTCTTGGTAGGTTGAACTTCTTCAGCTGTTGCAGGAAGAATAACCTCTGGTGTGTGTGCTTAATCAGAGAGCTGATGTTCAGCTCCCACTCGAGGGCCTTGATGATGGTTCCCAGGAAGCGGAAGGAGTCGACAGTGTTGACACCAGCCTCGCACAGTATGACAGAGGAGCGTAGGGCTGGTTTCTTCCTGAAGTCTGTCACCATCTTTACTGTTTTGACAGCGACGAGCTCCAGGTTGTTTTGCCTGCACCAGGCCACCAGATGGCTGATTTCCCACCTGTAGGCAGACTCATCAGCTTCAGAGATGATCCCAAAGAGGGTGGTGTCATCTGCAAACTTAAGTAGGTTTGACTAATGGTACAGATGTTCGTATACAGAAAAGCGTAAAGGAGAAAGAACACAGCCTTGTGGGGAGCCAGTGTTGATGGTCCAGGAGTCAGAGACATGTCTTCCCATTTTAACACCTTCTGTCAGTCAGGAAGTCTGTAATATACCCACACACTTAGCTGATAGAGCCTGTCCTGTAGCAGAGTGAGGATGATTGTGATAAAGGCATAGCTGAAGACACAATCATCACCACTCTGCTATAGGACACACTCCTTCTCCAGATAAATGTGCTTGATTTCACCTGCAGGTGGCTCACAGAATTCAAGAGTGAGTACTCACCCAAACCTGAAATATAACTTACAGGCTAAAATACTAAATACATAAGGAAGTAATTTTTACTACAAAACACAAACACTATAACTATACAGAGAATTGCATTCGTTTTACTTTTGTCTCATAGAATCTTTTATTTTTTTATTTTTTTTAATTATGGGCACAAAACAAATACCACAGTCCAGCGTCTACATGAAAAATGTAGGTTTCAAAAACCTTTCTAATCTTTTAAAGATTATAAACTGAACTCACACTCAGAAACGTTTGAACAACCTTGCATATGTGGTGTTCAAAAGTTAAAGGGCCTTGCTTGATTTGGATTTGAACCTATGACTTTAGTTCAGAACTCTTACTTTGGTGCTTAACTTCATCCATAACCCAGCCCTTTGTAGCTTCTCATACATGCTAGCTATTGTAATCGTGAGATTGCGCTACTCAGCGGAGCAAAAAGTGGAGAAAAAGAGTCAGCTGCTTTAATGGATTGTTTCCTGCAGCTTGTATGGATCCAGCTCGAGGCATACAGTACAAAATGGTAACCACTTTCTCCAATGTCATAGAGAAAATAGATCGATATTTATATATAAATCCGAAGATTGTGATTTTTTTTTCTTACTTCAAATTTCATTTGTAAAAAATATTTATGTAAATGTAACATAATGTAGATTTTAAGTTGGGACTTTTTAACAATTTGGAAGACATTTGCACAACCAAAATAACAAAACAAAACAAAACAAAACCTTTCTTGACCTTTTATTAAGCAGTAGTTTTCATCAATTATGGAGAATCGCCAAGGTTTTATCTTTCAATAATGTGGAGACATGCTTTTATTTCCTCAAGGCTCAATTACTGAAATGCGCTTCACCTAGGGGCCAATAGGTCTCGCCTTCAACTTGTTCAAAATGCTGTTGCTAGGATTTTCACTGGAACTAGTAAATTTGAGTCTATAACCCCAGTGCTTGTTTAACTCAATTGGCTCCCCGTCTCACAAAGAATAAGATTGAAAGTTCTTTTATTACAGTTTTTCTCAGTTGCTTTGGAGCATTTCTCAGATCAGAAATGAAATTCTTAAAACTACTTGTTCAACCTCCACATCATGGTGTCACTTATGCACGTCATAAAAGCAGTTTCTTGTTGTTTTGAACAAATTTCTAATTCTTTGGTAAATTATTGTTATTGATTGTGTACAATTGTCTGCTGTTTCCTACATTATCAATTATTTATTTCATGTTGATCCAAATATATTATACTAGTTTCACCTGAATAGTCTTAATCCACAAACCATCTCTGCATAAATTGTATAAGTCATAGAATGCAAAATGGTTAAAGCAGTTGTCATCATCTGTCAAGCTGAAATTTCTAATAAATGTGCCTTAAATGTTACTAATGAAGGCGAGTGAATAGCATCAGAACAACTAGATTAACTAGTTCCTTTTCAGGAACTCGAGCTGCGTCACTACGCTTTGGGAACGCGACCGCATTATTTGCTCTCTTAAGAGAGTAGGGGATCTACAGGCCCTCTCAGTGGCCCCTTTTTTCAGGAGTTTACTACAGGCATGGCCAGTGCCTTCTTGTACCCCAAAACGGGTTACATCCCTAAGGTGCCCTCGGTCGTCCCACGACCTGTTAAGCTCCAGGCAATCTATCCTCCTTCTTTTCAGGCCCAGACCAGGATAAGCTGAACCAGCTATGTCGGTTGCAAGCACTGGACACTTATGTCTACAGGATAGTCCATGGAGAAAGTAGGAACAACTGCTCGTCCGAGGAGAGCCCTCCCTGCAGACAAGCAGACTTTGAGCAGGTGGATTGGTCCTCTTGAGTGTCCCTCCAGGACATCTGCAACGCTGCGGGCTGGTCCACCCCGCTGACGTTTGTCAGGTTCTATAACCTTGACTTCAGTGCCAATCCTGGCCCCTCCGTCCTTCCACATAGCTGTCCCCACACACACTAGGCATGGACTGGTCAGTCGGTATTGGACACCCGTTCTCAAAGCGTTCTTGATGCAGCTTAAGTTCCTGAAAGGGAACGTCTCTAGGTTATGTATGTAACCCTAGATCCCTAAGGGGAACAAGACACTGTGTCTCCATGGCACCCTGCCAGCGTCAGAGGGGGGACAACGCGGAATTGTTCCCAAAGTGTTGTTGACGCAGTGTCCTATGTGGAGGTTAAACAAGAATTTCATTTGTGATCTAAAAAATGCTCAAAAGTAAGAGAGAAAAACTGTAATACACCCTCATGGGAACAGAAGCTACACAGAGGATAAATAAAAGGCAAATAATCTATAAATAAATAAATAAAAACTAAACTTTAATTAATTACATAAATAATGAGAACATAAAAAGGAATAAATACATAAATAATTAATTAAAGAAATAAATAAAGCCTGAATAAGTTAATTAGCCTCATAATAACATAGTAAAATATGTCATGTGCTGTTCATCTGAGTTTAGAAATTCCCTAAATGTATAAGACTTTATAAAGACCAGGTGGTTTTTATTATGTCCTGATATGTAAAATCATAGTGGTTTTCCTATATAATATATAGGTATAATAAAACTTGTTACATCTTTAATGCGATCAATAAATTGCAGGTTTTCAGGTCTTTTCTGTATAGCTGTGTATAAATATATCCTCATGGGACCTCAGCCAGTACCTAAACATATATAAGGGTTAAAAAATGCAAATAATGTATAAAATAAATACATAAAAAAGAAAAAAATAATAATGTATGTATATAAAATATAAAATATTATAATAGTTAATTGAATATTAAAATAATTGCATTGTGATTAACTACATAACTAAATTGGGACATTAAAAAGGATCTATATAGACAGTTAAATACCAAATAAATAAATAAATAAATCAACTAGAATAAGTTCATTAGACTCGTATCGTGTATCAGGTGGAGGAATTGAAAGCCTGGGGCTTTTCATTACATTCCTTAATTATTTGATAATGTTTGGAGTACGATGGTGTGTCTCCTAATCCCAATTAATAGACTCATTGATTTTCTCTCAGAGCTGCAGGTGAACATTTAAAGCTCAGCCTCACTGATTCTCCGCCTCTAAACGAGTCAGGAAAGAGCGCCTCAAATGCACATGAAACAAAATTGACTTCTACACTACGGTTGTTATCTGTATCATGTAGAGATGGAAAGTAAGCCTGTGTAGAAACGTGTTTAAAACTGGCAACACGTCCTGAAAATGTTTGTTCCATCAGCTGATTCATTTACATACAGCACTTAAAAAAGTAGATACTTGTTTGACTCTAGTTGTGCTCTTTTTTTTTTTTTTTATCCTTTTTCTTCCTCATTTTCCTCCCTTTTTTCCCCTCCCTCCATATTTCCTTATTTTCTATCCTTTCTTTTCTTACTTTCTTCATCTCATACCTTCCTTCCTTCCTTCCTTCCTTCCTTTTCTATATCCTTCCTCTCTTCCTAACCCAAATCGTGACCAATTTCGATAGTAAGTGAATGTATTACTCTTCCTGAAATTCTGGGTGAAAGTGTAAGACTGTATAAAGCCTGTGTGAGTATAGAAATGTCACACTAACACCAGCCCTGCTCCACAATGAATCCATCAGCTTTATCACAGGTCAAGGTGTTTTATTTTACGCCGAGCATGCAGAATATCAGATGAGGTGTTCACATAGACTGGAAAAAAAAATGCAAAACAGTGATATGTGAGGTTTCTATGGCTTTCTCTGGATTATACTGAAAATACATTTAAGTGATGGACAGTAAGGAAGTATTTTTACTTTGTAACTATATTATTAATTAATTAATACTATATATTTAATCAGAGTTTTCCCATTATAGAAAACATTTACCACATTTAAATCAGTATCTCTACCCTCATACATGTAATATGATGTTATGTTGTAACCAGGAAGTGGTAGTTCAGTGGTCAAAGCTCTGAGCTACTGATTAGAGGGTCAGGGGTTTAAGCACCAGTATTGTCAAACTCTTGGGCCCTTGAGCAAGGCCCTTATCGCTCTCTGCTTCAGGGATGCTGTATCGAGTCTGGCCCTGCTCTCTGACCCTAGCTTCCTAACATCGTGGAATACGCAAAGGAAGAATTTCACTGTGCTGTAAAGAAGTACATGTGACAAGTATAAAGCACATTTACCTTTAATTTGTCAGATGTTCTTTATCTGAGGTTGGATTTACCTAATTCTTGATAAAGGACTTAATAAGGACCAGATAATTGATTTTTATTATCTCCTGTAATGTAAAACCATAGTGGTGTTCATTCTTTCTTTACATAAAAAAGATTAATGATTAAAAGTAAATAAATAAATATTACATATATATATGTATATATATGTTTATATATTTGTACATATTGGCCTTGCTCAAGGGCCCAAGAGTTTGACAATACTGGTGCTTAAACC
>JAAIIK010000151.1:328196-341269 GCA_014706435.1 Silurus glanis
TATATATATATATATATATATATAATGAGGAAGATTCATTATGAAAAGATAAACCAGGCCTGAGAATTGTGCTTTTATATGATGGTTTGGTTTCATCATGCTTGTACAAATATCCATCTTTTATTTATATTCATTTTAATTAATTAATTAATTAATTAATTAATTAATTAATTAATTAATTAATCTCTTTATTTTTGCTCTAAAAGCTTTGGCACTTTAATGGAGGGATAATGCATCTCCTATTTTTAGTGCATCATTTTGTTTTGTGCTGCCTTCCTGAAGAGGGATTTTGAGAGCCTTTCTGAGTCTTGCAGCAGCGCTTCACAGAAAGCATGATAGGGATGACATCGAAGAAAACGTTACCGAAGATTGTGTGTGTGTGTGTGAGTGTGTGTGTGTGTGTGTGTGTGTGTGTGTGTGTGTCTAATCATCGTGTAAAAATAAATTTCCTTCTCTAGCCATTAGCACTAATTCTAAGGTGACAGTAATGTGTGAGGTGCTTTTTAGATGTTCCAATAAAAAAAAATAAAACCTGGCTGTGGATCAAAAAGCAACTGAAAGCAAAGAAGAAGAAGAAGTAAAAAGTACAAATGGGTCAAATGTGAAAGAGGGCAATACGGAGGAAAACGGATGATTATGGTTGGGTAATTACACATTGATTCTTTGAATTTCAAAGTGCTCCTAATGGCTGGTGCGATGTCTTGAGGCTTTCTCTGTTAATGTCGATCTAAATTGCAAGCTAGGCTAAATATACGGGCGACGGGTGTATTTTCTATTGTGTGCACGTGTACTTGTGTGTGGTTCCACCCGATCTCGATACGAGCAGAGCAGCTCATCTCCACCAGCTCCACTCCGTCAGTGTCTCGGAGGTCTAATGGAGGTTGCCAGAGTGCTCTTCCATTCAATAACACTGCTCAGCCCGGCGCTCGTGTTATTATCAATAGCGCAAGCTTAATAGCCAGTCTCCCTTTAGCGGTTGTCATGACAACAGGCAACAATCTGCACAAACGCTGGTGTGTCTATTTGAAGACACACCATTTTTTTTTTAAGAGACTAAATTATTTCTAATACATAATAAATTCAAAGAGATGAGTACCAATATCATTAGCTTACTGTTTCCATGGATGATGCATGCTTTCATCACATCCTCTTTGGATTATTGCAATACCCAGTCTTTTGGGCAATCCAGTAATTAGGTCAGAGTATGTTCAGAATGCTGGTGGATTTGTATTTTTTTGTGAACAACATGCTGTACATGAGTTCAAGGGTTCATCATGATGAATCTGCAAATTCAAAGCAGACATTCAGAGGAGTCACATGACAAAGACTTGTTATATGATATTAATATAATGTTGAGAAAGCCCTTTTCAACTCTTGATTTCTTGAGGATTCCTCAGTGTATTGGGCAAAATAATATTTTCTATAATGCGTTCTGGATTAGCAGAAAGGGACCTATTGGTCACTTACACCGACCATTTATAACTTTATGGCCCTCGATCAGCATGAACTTCTTCAGCAGTTTGTGCTACAGGAGCTCGTCTGTTGGATCGGACCACACGGACCAGTCTTCGCTCCACACGTGCATCAATAAGCCTCGGCCGCCCACGACCCTGTCGCCGATTCACCACTGTTCCTTCCTTGGAGCACTTTTCATAGATTCTGACCAATGCAGACCAGGAACAGCCCACAAGAGCTGCAGTTTTGGAGATGCTCTGACCCAGTCGTCTAGACATCACAATTTGGCCCTCACTCAAATCCTTACACTTGCCCATTTTCCTGCTTTTACCACATCAACTTTGAGGACAAACTGTTCACTTGCTGCCTGATATATCCCACCCACTAATAGGTGCATGATGAAGAGAAAATCAGTGTTTTCACTTCACCTGTCAGTGTATACATCAATGGAGGTGGTAGCTCAGTGGTTAAAGCTCTGGGTTACTGATTGGAAGGTTGGGGGTTCAAACTCTGGTATCGTCAAGCTACCACTCTTAGGTCCTCAAGCAAGACCCTTATTAATCCCCAGTGCTCCAGGGGCGCTATATCATGGCTGACCCTGCCCTCTCATACCAGCTTCCTAACATTGTTGAGACATGTGAAAGAAATAATTGCACTGTAATGTACATGTATAAGTATTAAGCACCTTTCTTGATGAAAATGTAATGAATGAACATTCTGTGTCACCCAGATGTGGATGGGTTCCTCTTTAATTCTGGTTCCTCTTACGGTTTCTTTCTTCATACAATTTCAGGAAGTTTTTTTTTTCCTTGTCACTGTTGCCACTCACTCGCTCATTAGGGATAAACTTCTAGAGATTAATTAATGATTCTAAAATTGATATTTGTAATTTATTTATTACTGTAAAATTGAAATTGGATAATCTCCATTATTAAAGTAACTATACATAACACTGAATTAAATGTAATATTTCTGCATGGTTATAATTGATAGGAATACAACTGGATGTTTCATTGTCAGATCAAATTTTTCCATCATTTACATAACACTTTTATACCATAAAACAAAAATAGAACTAACACGGGTAGACTGGCACCTATACACACACGTGCAAAATAACAAAAGTACTTAGTTAACTTGAAGTACAAGATTTAAACCTTGTAGAGTAGCATGCGGGAATGGGTTTCCTCCTGGGGTTTAAGTGATAAAAGTGCATGTGAATCACAGAGGATCTGGGGAAGTGAATTCCACACTCTTCATGCTGTGTTGCTAAAAGCTGGACCCCCCTCTGAGGTTAGCGAGTGTAAGGAGTTTCCTTTAAGCCAAGCACAGAGTGCGTGATGGGACCTATGGGTGAGGAAATAGAGTCTAATATGTTTGACAGAGTGGAAAAAAATATATTTTTTTTACTATTTTACTGGTTCTGAAAAGAACCAGTAGAACACTTACTTACCCCCTAAAATAGTCCACTAAAAGATGCCAAGCCTTTACATTTATGCAAATTCAACAGTAAGAAATGAGTTCTGACTTTGCTTATCATCATTATTCACATTAGTCTTTGTGGCATCACCTGAGGTAAAAGTCACCCATAGTGTTTAGACATGAGCCACGTTGTCTCTTCACTGATTTGGCTTCATGCTACCATCAGTGGAGAATTCATCTCTGATTCATTCAGTCAGGTATCAGTATCACATCAGTGTGAGGGCTGTACATTCTCGTCTCTGTCTGGATGTAAAAACATTAGGTAATGTAACTAATAAACTAGCAGTTTGCTTGCTTGGGCCAAGAAATATAAGGAATAGACATTCGATTAGTGGAGAACTGTCTTTAGGTCGGAGAAATTTTGGTGTTAACTGCTGTGTCTCAGACGTACAGAGGGAAATGGATGGTTCCTGAATGTGTGGCTTCCTCTGTGCAACATGAAGGAAGAGGTGTGATGGTGTGGGGGTGTTTTTTCTGGTAACACTGTTGGTTGACTTTGTCACAGTTGATGGCACGCTTAACCAGCATTTTTGCAATGACATGCCAAACCAAATGATTTGCAATTAGTGGGACCATTTGTTTTCCAAAAGGACAATGACCTCAAACACACATTTAGGGGATGTAAAAGCTATTTGTTCAACAAGTTGTGCTGTATCAGATGACCTAGCCTCCACAATGACTCGATCTAAATCCAGTTGATATGGTTTGGGAAGAGTTAGACTGGAGATTGAAGGAAAAGAAGCCAA
The DNA here is from genome assembly GCA_014706435.1 of Silurus glanis. Lineage (NCBI taxonomy): Eukaryota > Metazoa > Chordata > Actinopteri > Siluriformes > Siluridae > Silurus > Silurus glanis. Next base: position 331,880 of record JAAIIK010000151.1, read on the forward strand.
CAAGCACTCAACACTTTAGGGAACTCCTCAAGATGGAACAGTTTATTTAGTTAATTTTTTCCACACTATACAAGTGTTAGCAAGTTGATTTAAAATGACAGTTAGCTGAATAAAGTAACTGAGGCAGGGTTAAAGCAGAGAAATGCAGGATTCATTAAGGTGAAGCTTGTTTTAGCTTCTATCTGAACAGAATAAAATTTACATGGGGTGAAATCTTATTTTAAAGGATCTCCTCTGTGACTTTATTTTTGTCCAGATTAGCCATGTCAATGTTTTTCTTAGATCTCCTCTGAGAAAATTACAGGCTAAATGACCTACTCGGCACTCGTCTGTTCAGCTCATTCCCATCCGAATGCCCATGATTTTCTATTCAGACACTGAGGAAAAAAAGAGATGTTTGTCCGCTGCTTTCTGCTGTATTTACGCTTCTTGTGCAATTTGCTGATTTTTCTGTAGATATTACATAGTTCTTGAGTCACTTAATGAACAACAGACGCTTCTTATTTTCTTTCTGATTATTGTTTTATTGCATTTTAGGACTGCTGATAGAACATTGCTTGAAATATACAACAACATGCCTATATATATATAGCGCTGGGAGCGCTGTATTGCTACAAATAAGGTACTTTCTTTTAAATAGAGCTAGTCACAAAATTCCTCATATATGCCGAATCAGCAAGCTTTATGAATTTTTAATCAGTGGCAAGTAACAAAATGAAGCAGTTTTATAATAAATAAAGGCTGTAACTGCATGTAAACTTATGAGTCATAAATTATTATACATAAAGATTTTTAAGATGTACCAGACATCCTCTACATATATCCTTATTCACACACCCACTGATTGTCCAATTTACAACAAAGAAAGAAAAAATAAATAAAATAAAATTATTTGCTGCACTGAAGTGAAAATGATGCAATCATTTAAATCTCATTAGAGAGTTGATATTTAACAAAGAATTATAACCATATCCAAGGCCAGTTTTTGAATCTTTTTCTGCTGCTTCACCATCCGGCCATACATTCGCCTTTATAATTCAGCAGCAGTGATCCTGTTTATTCAATAAAATTGTCACTTTCATACTTCCCTCCTTCGATTGGGTGCATGGTCAGCAAAAAACACATTATTACTTCCCTTGTTCTTTTGGAGGAGGTTGTTTTTCGGGCTTCACTCCTGGCACAAGAGATTCTAAAGGGAGAAAAAAGCAATACTGGTCGATGTTGAGGATAAAGAAAAGACTCTGTTATGTGAGTGAACATGATCTCTTAATGACATGACTTGCTTGTGTTAATGAGAAAATGCCGAGGGCTTGTGGCTTTGAAGAAAGTGTCTCTGCTTCACCAATTATCTAAATAAATGACAGCAAATCTAACAGGATGCTGATGTCTTTGTGTTGGAACACTTTAATTGTAATTAGCCAGTACATTATAGAGAGAAATACGTTCATTACTCTGTGTGAGCTCATTTTTTTTTAACGGGTTACTGGAGTAGTCGCTCATTAGATTATATTTTTATATATGTCAAATTCACCAGTATAAAAATTTTAGTTTGTTATTAAATTCTAAACAGCTTTTTAACGAAATTCTTTTATAAAATGTCAGTATACTGTGATCCAATATAGTGTACAGTCACTTTTGTATTTTTGGCACCTTTCATAAAAATTTAAAAAAAAACCTAAAATGTATAATTTGCCACTAAAAAATTACTAATTTAAAATATATTGCAAGTCTGAATTTTTAAAGAAAGTTTAATCTAAAATGCAGATAAATATATAAGAAATAAAGACATACTGTATATAAGAATTATTTTTAAAGATATACATTTGTGAAGATTTGTGCTAATTTATCCACAAGAGTGTTAGAGTGTTAGCAAAGTCAGGTAATGATGTAAGTAAAATAAAAAATAAAAAAGTTGTGGTTACAACCTTCTGGTTACAAATTTAAAAAAAGAACCCCATATTGCCAAAAAAATGATATATAAATATTAGGGGTAAAATGGTACCCAAAATTCATGGTTAATGAATTTAAAGTTTTTATTAAAATTAGGTATATTATTTAACAATTTAACATTTAAACAGTTAAAAAATGTAAAACAATTTGAAATAAAATGCCTGCTTGGTAAAATAATATATAAAAAAAATATTTTATAATATTTTATAAAAATAGAATGAATCAAATTAATGCAATTCACTTTATTATTTTGATTAAATTGAGTAATTAATTAGAATTGGCACAAATTTGATTGATTAAATGAAATTAAATAAATAGAAAAAAAATTATTAAATAGTTAACATTCGTTAGACCCCATTTGGGTAATACAGATTTACATTTACATTTACATTTGTGGCATTTAGCAGACGCCCTTACCCAGAGCGACGTACAAAAGTGCTTTTAGTCCCTAGCAATGACTCTTGAATTCTACAAAGCAAACTTGGAAAGTGCTAATTTAAGTGTTTCAGGACGAGGTAGGTCTTCAACCGTCGATAGCCAGGGACTCCGCTGTACGAATGTAACCCTAGTTCCCTTTCAGGAACTCGAGCTCCGTCGTAACGCCTTGGGAACGCCCCTACGTTGTCTGCGCTCTGAACCACATGTGAAATCTGACCAATAGGTGAGTCGTGACGTCATCGGCGGGCGACGTCGCGTAAACCAGGAAGCTACAAATGGCTGCGAGATGGTAGCGACGCTAGCTTCTGCAAGAGAGAACGTAAGCACCGCAGGGATGCAGGGAGTGTGGCACGGAGATGCAGCGTCTCGTTCCCTCGGGGAACTAGAGTTACATTCGTAACCTAGAGACGTTTCCCTTCGGGAACTCGAGCTGCGTCGTAACGCTTTGGGAACGAGTGTCCAATCACGCCACACTGACCAGACCCTGCCTAGTGAGTGAGGGCCTCGGCACCTGCACGTAGGGCAGAGGAGCCCGGGGTGGCTCTAAGGTCAAGGTCATAGAACCTGACAAAGGTCAGCGGGGTGGACCAGCCCGCAGCGTCACAGATGTCCTGGAGTGACACTCCAGCAGACCAGGCCGTAGAGGCCACCACACTCCGGGTGGAGTGAGCTCGGACCCCGAGCGGTGCGGGAAAGCCAGAGGACTCGCAAGCCGACACGATAGCATCCACTACCCACCTGCTCAATGTCTGCTTATTGGCCGGGAAACCTTTCCTATTAGAGCCATAGCAGACGAACAGCTGCTCCGACTTCCTCCACGGACTCTTCCACTCTGGGTCGCATCCTGGGCCTCAGCCTCCAAGTGCCGCGGAGGAAACGTGTCACCAATGGGTGCCTACCCAGCGACTGCCCCGCAGGAGGGGTGACATATGCCGCGATGGCAGACACGTAAACCTTCAGGGTCAAAGGGGTCAACCCTGCAGCAAACTGTTCCTGTAAAAATTTCAGAACTGAACCGATCGGGCAGTTAACTGGGTCCTGGTCATGGTGCTCGCACCAACGTGTGGCATGCGGCCTTCTCGTGGAGGGAGCTCTGGAGTGGAGAAGGGTCTCTACTACCTCGTTAGAGAGACCAGCTGCTACGAACTGTGCCCCCTTAGGGGCCACAGCCTCCACAACTCCGGGCGTGGGTGAACTAGGGTTCCGCCCGCCTGTGAGAGTAGATCTCTCCTGGGAGGAATTTCCCATGGAGGGCCCTCGAGTAGGGACACCAGATCTGCGAACCATGGCTTGCCCGGCCATCGAGGTGCTACCAGGAGGAGACGGACTTCATCCCGGCAAACTCTCTCCAGAACTCCCGGGAGCAGCGCGATCGGGGGAAAGGTGTACAGGCGTAGCCTCGGCCACAACAGTACCATGGCACCCAGACCTAACGGGGCTGGGTGAGTAAGAGAGAAAACCAGAGGGGACAGTGCGAAGTCTCCCGGGTTGCAAAAAGATCCACCTGGGCTCTGTAGAACCTCCGCCATACAAGCTCCACCACCTCGGGGTGGAGTCGCTATTCCCCAGGCCTCGGTCCCTGTCTCGACAGGGCATCTGCTCTGACATTCATTTCGGGATGTAAACAGCTCTCAATGAGAGGAGTCTGTCCCGGGACCACAAGAGGACCTCCTGTGCCAGCTTGTACAAGGGGCGAGACCAGAGGCCCCCTTGGTGGTTGATGTATGAGACCACCGCAGTATTGTCCATGCGGCCCAACACATGGCGATCTCTCAGGTCTGGGAGGAAGTGCTTTAACCCCAAAAACACCGCCATCATCTCCAGGCAATTTATGTGCCATGAGAGACGTGGGCCGCTCCACAGACTTTGGGTGGAGTGGCCACTCATGACCGCTCCCCACCCCATGAGGGAAGCGTCCGTCGTTAGGATTACGCGACGACAAGGAGTCCCTATAACGGGGCATTGGGACAGAAACGTTGGGTCCTTCCATACATCCAAGGCTCGAAGGGCACGCCACGAGACCTTGATAGTATGATACGGATTCCCCCTGGGGGAGAACCCTCTGCCCCGGAGCCACCAATGGAGGAGCCTCATGTGGAGGAGGCCGAGTGGAATTATACTGGATGCTGCCGCCATGAGACCAGCAGCCTCTGAAACCGCTTCACAGTGAGTGGCTGGCCTTCTCTCACCCTCCTGACAGCGGTGAGGATGACTTCGATCCGGGCGGGAGACAACCATCCCCGCAACCTGGTCGAGTCCCACACCACGCCCAAAAAAGTGGTTCTCAGCACCAGAGAAAGCGCACTCTTGCTGGCGTTCAGTCGGAACCAAAGCACCTTCATGCAGGCGAGAACGACATCTCGATGCTGAACCGCCTGGCACTCCGAATGAGCCAGTACCAACCAGTTGTCTATATAATTCAAAATGCGGATGCCCTGGAGCCGCAGCGGGGTCAGTGCTGCGTTGACACATTTCGTGAAGGTGTGGGGTGAGAGTGCTAGGCCGAACGGGAGGACCCAATATTGGTAAGCTTTGCCCCCGAAAGCAAACCTCAGCAACCTCCTGTGTGCAGGAAGGATGGAAATGTGGAAGTACGCGTGCTTCAGATTTATTGTGACGAACCAGTCCTCGGACCTGATCTAAGTCACGACCTCCTTGAGGGTAAGCATCTTATACCTGAGCCTCATAAGTGAGCGGTTCAAGGAGCGAAGATCTAGAATGGGACGTAACCCGCCATCCTTCTTCGAAACGACAAAGTACGGGCTGTAGAAGCCTGACTCTCGAACCGAGGGGGGAACCACCTCGATCACCCCGCTTCCCCAGGAGAGTGCACACTTCCTGTTCCAGGACAAGAGCCTGCTCGGGCCCCACCAGGGTTTGACACAACCCTTTGGACCGGACAGGAGAGGACGCAAACTGAATCACGTAGCCCTTCTTTATAGTCCGCAGGACCCACTGGGAGACCACTCGCAGCCTCTCCCAAGCTGTCAGAAAGTCCCTCAGGGGACCCAACCCCTCGGGGCTGACCTCTGACCCACTCAGAGCAGCTGGGGTGGAGCCCCGCAGCTGATGACACCTCGCAAGAGGCGGCGGAACTCCCCCATCCGCAACAAACTTTCGGGTGGAAAGATGGGGAGCGAACCCCTGGAGGGAGGCTGCGCACTGAAGCACACCTTGTGGCAGGGCTGACAGACCGGCCTCCACACCCTGAACGGCCGGAGCAGCGTACTGCGGCCGTTGACACCTCCTGAGAGGCGGCAGGTCTCCCCCATCCGTACCGAGACTCTGGGCGGAAGTGGAGAGAGACGCCCGCTGGAGGGGGGCCGTGCTCTGAAGCACATCTTGTGGCAGAGCCAACGGCCTGGCCTCCTGGTGGTGCAGGTGAGGAACGGACACCGTAGCGTGAGGTGTACACCGTCCCCCCGACCGTAGACTGTCAGGATCTTTGCACCACAGCCCGTTTGCTGGAGGCGAGGGTGACCCTCCGGTCATCCTGCTCCTTCTTGGGCCTAGAGCGTCGCCTGGGGCCCTTAGGCCCTGCCCACGGAGATCGGGTGGCAACGGTCTGGTTCTGGGCTTTGCGGTGCCTGGAAGGACCGGGCTGGGGCTGCCGCCGAACAGCCCCACGAGATCGGCGAGGGAGGTACTGCTGAAATGCAACCGACTGCTTCTTAGACTCCTGGAACCTGTTCATGACTGGCGTCACAGCTTCGGCAAACAGAACAGGAGGAGCCATCGGTGTGTTCAACAGCACACCTCGATCATTATCTAGGAGGTCAGATAATGTGAGCAACAGATGTCTTTCCGTGGCTACCAGGGACTGACCAACGGCCCGTGCCGTCTGCTTGGTGGCCCGAAGAGTTAAGTCGGCAGCGCAACGCAACTCCTTAATATCGGCGGCCCCGGAGCTAAGTCCCTCATCCAAATCACGTAGCAGGTCAGCCTGGTACGCCTGCAACACACCCATGGTGTGGAGGCAACCCGCAGCCTGGCCTGCTGCCGCTTAAGCCTTCCCTACTAAGGCTGATGTTGCACGCAATGGCTTAGTAGGGAACACCGGGGCCTTTAGCGACGATGCCATGCCAGGGGAGCGATAGCTAGCTAGCGTCTCTTCCACAAGCGGCATCGCCCCGTAGCCGCATTCCTTAGCGCCAACCACGTTCGCGTAGAGCGAGGAGTGTTGGGAAAATGTATGCGCGGTGTACGGGATCGCCCAGGACCTGGACACCTCGGTGTGCAGGTCGGGGAAAAATGGAAGACCCCGGTGCCGAGGAAGTGACATAGGATGCAGGAAACGCTCATTCAGCTTACTGGGTGCGCGCTGCTTCTGCCTTTCCACCGGCCAAGCTAGATTCAGCTTGGACACAGCTCGTGTCACGACCTCGAAGAGCTCCTCGTACAGCACAGCCTGTGAGGAGTCCACGGGCTCGCTAGCATCCATCATCTCACCCTCCTCGGAGGGAGAGACATGCAACACCGCGCTGCTCGCGCCGGGAGAAGAAGCAGCCATCGGGCCTGCTTCCCCGAGAGAGCTGGAGCTCGATCCAGCAGGAGAGGCTGGAGAGGACTCATCCAACTCCAGCCCCGCTGCTACATCGGCCTGCGAGCCCCACGAGCGCCGGCGCCGCTTTGCCTCGGCAAGAGTGGGACCGGAGCCGCGAGGGAGATAGCTCCTCTCGAAGAGCGCTCTCCGGGAGCGAAGCGTGTGCATAGCCATGCGGCTACAATGCGAGCAATCGTCTCCCTCGAAAGCCGATTGTGCATGCTCCACTCCCAAGCAAACAACGCACCGATGAACACATTCACGGTATTTCTGTCTGCAAACCATCACTCGATCAGAAAAAACACAGCGAAACAGCGCTTACCTGAACGAGCAGAAGCTAGCGTCACTACCATTTCGCAGCCATTTGTAGCTTCCTGGTTTACGTAACGTCGCCCGCCGATGACGTCATGACTCGCCTATTGGTCAGATTTCACATGTGGTTCAGAGCGCGGACAAAGCAGGGGCGTTCCCGAAGCGTTAAGACGCAGCTCGAGTTCCCGAAGGGGTTCATTCCACCACCTCGGTGCCAGAACAGAGAAGAGCCGTGAAGTATACTTACCTTTCATTCTGAGAGTAGGTGGTGCCAGTCGAGCAGTGCTGGAGGATCTCAGACAGCGTGGTGCAGTGCGAGATTTGATGAGGTCTCTGAGGTAAGATGGCGCTGGTCTATTTTTGGCCTTGTAGGCAAACATCAGTGTTTTGTATCTGATACGTGCAGCTACTGGAAGCCAGTGAAGGGAGCAGCAGTGGGGTGGTGTGGGAGAACTTGGGCAGATTGAACACAAGTCGTGCAGCTGCGTTTTGGATCATTTGCAGTGGATGAATTGCGTTCAGGGGAAGACCTGCCAGCAGAGAGTTGCAGTAGTCCAGTCTTGAAATGACAAGAAACTGAACAAGCACCTGGGCAGCCTGTGTGGACAAAAATGGTTGAATCCTTTGGATGTAGTAGAGAAGAAATTGACAGGAACGAGCCACATTAGCGACATGTGTGAAGAAGGACAGTTCATTGTCCATAGTTACCCCAAGGTTATGAGCAGTGGCTGAAGGGGAGAGCAGAGATTTATGAAGTGTTATTTGGAGATCTTGACCTGGAGATGAGTCAACTGGGATGACCAGCAGTTCTTTTTTGTTGGGGTTGAGTTTTAGTTCATGAGCACTCATCCATGAAGATATGTCTGTCAAGCATGCCGAGATCCGAGCGAAAGCTGTGGTATTGAAAGAAAATTAGGGGACCAAGTACTGAGCCTTGTGGTGAGTCTGCACGGGGCAGATGTGGATTCCCTCCATGTTACCTGGTATGAGTGACCTTCCAGGTAGGAAGCAAACCATTCCCATGCAGTTCCGTGGATACCGAGGCTCTTGAGGGTAGACAAGAGAGCCTTGTGGTTGACTGCTTGAAGGTAGATGGCAGATAGCCAGATGTTAATGACCCAGATGTGTATGTAAGTGTGTGTGTGTGTGTGTGTGTGTGTTTTAATTTTTTCCTTCCTTCATTTATTCACTCCCTCAAAATGCGGAATTTACAAAAGTTTTTTCCCCTTTAAGGAGTTCTTAAAGCTGGACATAAAATCCATAGTTCTACCGTTAGCCACTAACCAGGAAGTGGCTAGCGGCAAACGCTACATTCCTTGTATGGGCACGGAAGTCGTTTGCAGCTCTGCACAGGAATCGCTTGAGAAAAATGATTTTAAAAAAGTGTGTTTTTGGATGTGAGAGAAGAAGAACTCGTTCAGTACTTCCCCTATCGACCCTGCTGTTAGTCAGGTGTTGTTTTCTTGATGTTTAATTTTAGACTTGATTCTGGATTAAATATGTACGATTGGACCTGTTTGCTAGCCGTAGTTCATTTACGACTATACATTTTTTATTCCTGTGTTTTTTATTGCAGTGTCATATTGTTGTACTTGCAACTTTTTAGCCCCGCCCACACCACGCCTTCAGGAGCTCGGCTGTTTTTGGAGAGAAGCGTAATCTTTCTTTTTAAAATCTTATCAAACTAAAGACTCTTTAGAGATATAATGAATGCAATACTACTCTATAGGTACTCAATATTAATATGATATTGGATGAAAATTTGTGTATTATGTCCCTTTTAAACACAGAGTGTATGTATGAAGATTTTATTTTGTTGAATGAACTTCACAGGGTTATCAAAAATTGTTTTTAAATATATTCTTATGGGTGATATTTACAGATTACTTTATACATTTACACCTCGTGAACACAAATGACTGAGTATAACACATTTAAAACAATGACTCCAGAGCAGATATTTGCAAACAGAAACTTAGTTGTTGAACAATTTCACCATTTGAGAAAATATAGTACAACATTTCCAAAATGTAAAAAAATTAAAATAAATAAATAGAATTGTAAGACCATGATTAATTTGTCTGAGATATTGTAGGATAATATATATATATATATATATATATATATATATATATATATATATATAT
>JAAIIK010000151.1:341279-359973 GCA_014706435.1 Silurus glanis
TATATATATATATATATATATATATATATATATATATATATATATATGTGTGTGTTTTTATAAATATAGCATAGTTTATATACATGCTTTGTATAACATTCAAAACTCAAAGTGGCCTGTAAGGAGATATATATTTTATATTTTTTAATTTTACTCTGAATAGTTGATTATTTGAAAATATCAACTTCAAATATGTAGCTTTTATATATAGCCAAGCAACATTTTAAATCATGAAGGTAGGAATAAAAGGTTTATTTACCAGGAATTATATCCTCCGCTGGGTCTAGACGCTCTTTAAAGTGCAAACGTTCGTCATCTGAGTTGAAAACGTCACATTTTAGAGTGGCCTTTCATTGTGGCCAGCCTGAGGCACACCTGTGCAATAATTATACTGTCTAATCAGCATCTTGATCTGCCACACCTGTAAGGTGGATGGATTCTCTTAGCAAAGGACAAGTGCTCAATAACATATATTTAGACAGATTTGTGAAAAATATTTAAGAGAAATAGGCCTTTTGTTTCCATAGAAATAGTCTTAGAATTTTGAGCTCAGCTCATGAAAAATGGGGGCAAAAACAAAAGTATTGCATTTATAATTTTGTTCAGTATATATTTTTTATGTCTGTGAGGCAAGTATTCTCTGAGAATTAGATTGTTTTATTTATGTGTTTGTAAAGAGAGATGGCAGAGAGCTGTCTTTTTTCTTTATTTTACAAAAGCAGAGCATTTTGTTCTTAATATGAGTGTACACAAATAAAAGTACCGTAATTTCCGGACTATAAAGCGCACCCATATATAAGCCGCACCCACTGAATTTTACAAATATTTTTATTTTTAACATAAATAAGCCGCACCTGTGTATAAGCCGCAGGTGTCTACACTAATGTACTTTACACAGGCTTTAACGAAAGACACGTTACACACGGTGTAACGGGTGAAATATGTTGCACTTCCTTTAGGAGCATAGCGGTATTTTGGGAATAGCCTGGCACTGCATTCCGGTATTACTGCATGTGTTCAAGACGAGGATTATGTCCTTATTATTTTCTGATGCTCATTTCTAAGTTTCTTTGACCAACCCGTAACGCTGTTGCCAAGAAAAATAAAAAAGCACGAGTTTTGGAAACCTGTCTGTGCTTATATGATTTCTGTTGCAACTGGAGTTAGCGAGCTCTCCCTTCACCCAGACTCAACGCGTTACAACGGCTTGTATCTAAACAGTAGCCGACCAAGAAAGTCATTGTTCACTGTCTTCCTCCTTCCTTTCACAACTATTTATCTCGGGAGTTTATCTTTTGGCATCGTTGTGCGTTTAAAAAAAAACGTTTTTTCTCCCGATGCCGTGCAGCTCAGAACACAGGTGAGGTGCGTTTTTTCGTTTCCGTTCGGAAATTTCATTGGTCTAATGTTATGTCATTACCGGGAAAAACCCAGGAAAAATTCATAAATTAGCCGCTTCGTTGTTTAAGCCGCGGGGTTCAAAACATAGAAAAAAAGTAGCGGCTTATACTCCGAAAAATACGGTACATCCTTTACAAATTCAAAGATGTATTGCTTTTATCTGTACAATCAAAAAAAAAGAGTAATTTAAGTTTATAAGGATAAAATGCCACCGACCACTCTGGTGCGTTCGTCGACCCCATAGGGTTAATGGGATATGTATTTCTCAAAGGACTTTTACTTTTAATGGGGAGGTTCTGCTTGGAAAAGAGGGAGGGGAGTTTGTGCATCAGCAGTCACTCAGGTTCTTCTTCTTCTTTTGGCTGCTCACTTAAGGTGTCTCCATACCACCCTGTCCTCTACATTTGTCTCTTTCAAACCAACTACCTGCATGTCTTCCCTCACCACATCCATAAACCTCCTCCTTGGCCTTCCTCTTTTTTTCCTTTCTGGCGGATCCATCCTCAGCATTTTCCTACCGATATACTCCATGTCCCTCCTCTAGACATGTTCAAACCATCTTAATCGGGCCTGTCTCACTTTGTCCCCAAAACGTCCTACATGCGCATTCTCTTTAATAAACTCGTTTATAATCCTGTCCATCGTCGTCACTCCGAATGAAAATCTCAGCATCTTCAGCTCTGCTACCTCCAGCTCCACCTTCACCTCCTGTCTTTTAGTCAAAATCACTCGGGTTAATGGTACCAAAAATAAAATACTTTTATTAATATATTTTTATATAATTGTTATAAAATGATCAGTGTGACTATGGGTACGTGGTAGCTCAGTTGTTAAGGCTCTGGGTTACTAATTGGAAAGTTGGTTGTCCAAAAATAAAAGTTTTTTTTTTTTTTATATTTTACTGTGAGAATCGATCCTCTCGTTAAAATACTAGTACTGAAGGTCTGAATACTTTAAAGTCAATCCCAAGCCCTTCCCTATTGGTCAGTATCTTATAGGAAAAAGAATCAACGATGAGGTAGTAAAAGTAAATGTCAGGGATCCACCTGCCACGCCCCCCTTTTGTGGCACTCATGCCTACGCTCTCCCTGGAGCTCCAGGTTTAACCACGCACACCTGGGGCTCGTTGTCTCTCATGCCTCCGCTCTCCCTGGAGCTCCAGGCTTAACGATGCACACCTGAAGCTCATCATCACTCCACCCCGCTCCTACATAAACCCCTCACTCACATTCACGCCCCGTTCGTTATTGTATGTGTTGGACTTTACGTGCGGTCTATGTTTTTGTGTTCCGGTGTTCACACAGGACTCTATTTATCCATTCCGTTCGGACTCCACAATCCCGTCCCGGCTGCGCTTCTCCTCACCGCGCATCTCGGGTCAGCTACGCTTCTCCCAAAGCGCACCTCGGACCCTCTCAACCGAAGGACTGCCGTGTGTGTGTGTGTGTGTGTGTGTGTGTGTGCGCGTGTGTGTGTATGTGCTCGTGTGTATCTCTCTCCCTCACACTTTTACTTTCACTCATTAAAACCCGAGCGAGCTGTACTCCGGCTTCTGCCTTCTGTTTCGCTCGCACCCTGACAGTAAACCTGCACATCAGTTCACATTCCCTCACTCCCATCATTAATTATTCGCCCTATAACAGAACGCCCAAAAGTGTTTAATGCTTTATATAAGAACCCCATATAACAATAATTATCGTAATAATTGCATGAATCGCTGTTGGTTTAATACAAACCTGCGAATTGATGCGTTTGTAGCTCTTATTATGAGACGTTACGACAGTGTCAGTTAGAATCATTCCAATACTGAGTGGAAAAGATTGATTTCAGTGGAACAAAGGAAACAGCAGGAGTGTCAGTGGGAGAGCCGGGGTGATGTGTATAATCATATCTCTGGCACAATGATGGAACTGTTATTTGAGAGAAGCTAAACAGCGTTCGCATCACATGTCACGCAGCCGATAAGGGTTTCTGAATAATTCCCGATACACAGTTCAGAGATAATTAGCGAAGGTGAACATTCCAAATGATTCCCAGGGCAATAGTTTTTCAGATACTTAGATACTATTTGGAAATTTAGTATTTTGGTTTTTGGATAAAAATGAATGAATTTTTGTCGACACCTGAGCATAAGATCCTATTTTGCTGTAATAAGAACCTCCACTCTTCTGGAAAGATGTTCCACTAGATTGTGAAGTGTGCTCGTGGCGATTTTTGCTCCGTTAGCCACAAGAGCATTCGGATATTTAGGTCACCAGGAGGCCTGGGGTGCAGAGTTTTAATTTATCCCAAAGCTGTTCACTAGGGTTGAGGTCAGAGCTCTACAGTCCCTGACAAAAGTCTTATCGCTTGTGTACAAATTGACCTGAAGTGCCACTGAAATATATTTCTAATCAAGATTTTTTTTACAAGAAATGGCTCATTTTAATCCCAACAGCTTTTGTAATAATGTTTCAGTACAAAACGAAACTGTCAAAAAGTATTCTAATATTCACAGCTTGGTAAAGCCCATTGAGTCAATTTTTGCAAAGACATAAGTGTTGTCGCCTTGTCATATGAGCTTCACCTGTGACTAATAATGGATCAATTAGGTCTCAGGTGTGTATAAAAAGAACCCCAGTACACTAGACCTTCACATCAACTGCAACTAGACCTCTGCAAACATGCCTAAGATTCACCCTGAGACTAAAGTTTTGATTATTAAGAGGCTGAAGACCAGATCCACTGCTGATGTGACAGACACCTTCAATGTGTCTCAGCGTCAAGTACAGAGGATTAAAAAAAAATTTGAAGAGACTGGAGACGTTCTTGACAAGCCCAGGTCAGGCAGACCCCGCAATACAACTGCTCGAGAGGATCGTTTGTTGGCTCAAAAATCCAAGGCCAGCCCATTTTCCACTGCAGCAGAGCTCCACGAGACCTGGTCACCTGAAGTCCCTGTGTCGACCAGAACAGTTTGTCGGATTCTGTCTCGAAATGGCCTTCATGGTCGAATCAGTGCCCAGAAGCCAGTACTAAACAAAAGACAATTGAAAAACCGTGTGGCATTTGCCAAGGCCCACAGCCTGCTAAAAGGATGGACACTGGAAAAGTGGCAGAAGGTGGATTTTTCAATGAATCATCTGTTGAATTACACCACAGTCGCCGCAAATATTGCAGGAGACCTACTGGAGCCCACATGGATCCGAGATTCACCCAGAAAACAGTTAAGTTTGGTGGTGGAAAAATCATGGTCTGGGGTTACATCCAGTATGGGGGTGTGCGAGAGATCTTCAGGGTGGAAGGCAACATCAATAGTCTAAAATACCAAGAATCTTAGCTACCTCTTATATTCCCAACCATAAAAGAAGCCAAATTCTGCAGCAGGATGGTGCTCCATCGCATACTTTCATCTTCACATCAAAGTTCCTCAAGGCGAAGAAGATCAAGATGCTCCAGGACTGGCCAGTCCAGTCACCAGACATGAACATCATTGAGCATATGTGGGGTAGGATGAAAGAGGAAGCATGGAAGACGAAACCAAAGAATATTAATGAACTCTGGGACGCATGCAAGACTGCTTTCTTTGCTATTCCTGATGACTTCATCAATAAATTGTATGAATCCTTGCCAAACCGCATGGATGCAGTCCTTCAAGCTCATGGAAGTCATACAAGATATTAAATTTGGATCTCACAGCACCACTACTTAATTTGCTGACATATTTTTGTATTTGCAGTAAATTTGTTCAATTTCTGTATAGGCGACAAAACTTTTGTCTTGCCAAAATTTGACCTTTCTGTCTTGATTAAATGATAAATCTTTTTTCAGTGAAACTAATTTATTTCAGTGCATTAAACATCATTTGGGAGGGTTTTAGCTTTTCATATGAGCTATTTCTAACACCAATTGATTAATTAAAAGTCAGGTTAATAGCAGGTGTTTCTACAAAATAGATAAGCGACAAGACTTTTGTCAGGGACTGTATAGCAGGAGATCTTCCACTCCATACCATACCATACCATCTTCTCCCGCTTATCCGAGGCCGGGTCGCGGGGGCAGCAGTCTAAGCAAAGATGCCCAGACTTCCCTCTTCCTAGACACTTCTTCCAGCTTTTCCGGGGGGACACCAAGGCGTTCCCAGGCCAGCCGGGAGACATAGTCTCTCCAGCGTGTCCTAGGTCTTCCCCGGGGTCTCCTCCCAGTGGGACGCGCCTGGAACACCTTCCCAGGAAGGCGTCCAGGAGGCATCCGGAACAGATGCCCGAGCCACCTCAGCTGACCCCTCTCGATGTGGAGGAGCAGCGGCTCTACTCTGAGCTCCTCCCGAGTGACCGAGCTTCTCACCCTATCTCTAAGGGATCGCCCAGCCACCCTGCTGAGAAAGCTCATTTCGGCCGCCTGTATCCGGGATCTTGTCCTTTCGGTCATGACCCAGAGCTCATGACCATAGGTGAGAGTAGGAACGTAGATTGACCGGTAAATCGAGAGTTTCGCCTTGCGGCTCAGCTCTTTCTTCACCACGACAGACCGGTACATCGACCGCATTACTGCAGAAGCTGCACCGATCCGTCTGTCAATCTCCCGTTCCACCCTTCCCTCACTCGTGAACAAAACCCCAAGATACTTAAACTCCTCCACTTGCGGCAGGAACTCTCCACCAACCTGAAGTGGGCAAGCCAACCTTTTCCGACTGAGGACCATGGCCTCGG
Organism: Silurus glanis; assembly: GCA_014706435.1. NCBI lineage: Eukaryota > Metazoa > Chordata > Actinopteri > Siluriformes > Siluridae > Silurus > Silurus glanis. The sequence goes on from JAAIIK010000151.1 coordinate 347,372, forward strand.
ATTTGGAGGTGCTGATTCTCATCCCAGCCGCTTCACACTCGGCTGCAAACCGTCCCAGTGCGTGCTGAAGGTGCTGGTCTGATGAAGCCAACACGACAACATCATCTGCAAAGAGCAAAGACGAAATCGTGTTGTCACCAAACCGGACACCCTCCGGCCCCTGGCTGCGCCTAGAAATTCTGTCCATAAAAATTATGAACAGAACCGGTGACAAAGGGCAGCCCTGCCGGAGTCCAACATGCACCGGGAACAAGTCTGACTTACTGCCGGCAATGCGAACCAAGCTCCTGCTTCGGTCGTACAGGGACCGGACGGCCCTTAGTAAAGGGCCCCGGACCCCATACTCCGGGAGCACCCTCCACAGGCCGCCGCGAGGGACACAGTCGAATGCCTTTTCCAAATCCACAAAACACATGTGGACTGGTTGGGCAAACTCCCATGAGCCCTCCAGCACCCTGTAGAGGGTATAGAGCTGGTCCAGTGTTCCACGGCCTGGACGAAAACCACACTGTTCCTCCTGAATCCGAGGTTCTACTATCGGCCGTATTCTCCTCTCCAGTACCCTGGCATAGACTTTCCCAGGTAGGCTGAGAAGTGTGATCCCCCTATAGTTGGAACACACCCTCCGGTCCCCCTTCTTAAAAAGAGGGACCACCACCCCGGTCTGCCATTCCAGAGGCACTGTCCCCGACCGCCACGCGATGCTGCAGAGGCGTGTCAGCCAAGACAGCCCCACAACATCCAGAGACTTGAGGTACTCAGGGCGGATCTCATCCACCCCCGGTGCCTTGCCACCGAGGAGTTTCTTTACTACCTCGGTGACTTCAGCTTGGGTGATGGACGAGTCCACCTCTGAGCCCTCAGCCTCTGCTTCCTCAATGGAAGACGTGACGGCGGGATTGAGGAGATCCTCGAAGTATTCCTTCCACCGTCCAACGACATCCCCAGTTGAGGTCAACAGCTCCCCACCTCCACTGTAAACAGCATTGGTAGGGCACTGCTTCCCTCTCCTGAGGCGCCGGACGGTTTGCCAGAATCTCTTCGAGGCCAGCCGATAGTCCTTCTCCATGGCCTCACCGAACTCCTCCCAGGCCCGAGTTTTTGCCTCCACAACCACCCGGGCTGCAGTTCGCTTGGCCTGCCGGTACCCGTCAGCTGCCTCAGGAGTCCCACAAGCCAACCAGGCCCGATAGGACTCCTTCTTCAGCTTGACGGCATCCCTTACTTCCGGTTTCCACCACCGGGTTCGGGGATTGCCGCCTCGACAGGCACCGGAGACCTTACGGCCACAGCTCCGAGCGGCCGCTTCGACAATGGAGGTGGAGAACATGGTCCACTCAGACTCAATATCTCCGGCCTCCCTCGGGATCCGGTCAAAGCTCCGCCGGAGGTGGGAGTTGAAAATCTCTCTGACAGGAGACTCGGCCAAACGTTCCCAGCAGACCCTCACAGTACGCTTGGGTCTGCCGAGTCTGTCCAGCTTCCTCCCCCGCCATCGGATCCAAATCACCACCAGGTGGTGATCAGTTGACAGCTCCGCCCCTCTCTTTACCCGAGTGTCCAAGACATACGGCCGCAGATCAGATGAAACGACCACAAAGTCGATCATCGACCTACGGCCTAGGGTGTCCTGGTGCCACGTGCACTGATGGACACCCTTATGCTTGAACATGGTGTTCGTTATGGACAAACTGTAACTAGCACAGAAGTCCAATAATTGAACACCGCTCGGGTTCAGATCAGGGGGGCCGTTCCTCCCAATCACGCCCCTCCAGGTGTCACTGTCACTGTCGCTGCCCACGTGGGCATTGAAGTCTCCCAGTAGAACGACGGAGTCCCCAGTCGGAGCACTGTCCAGCACCCCTCCCAGAGACCCCAAGAAGGCCGGGTACTCTACACTGCCGTTTGGCCCGTAGGCACACACAACAGTGAGAGACCTATCCCCGACCCGTAGGCGCAGGGAAACGACCCTCTCATTCACCGGGGTAAACTCCAACACATGGCGGCTGAGCTGGGGGGCTATAAGCAAACCCACACCAGCCCGCCGCCTTTCACCATGGGCAACTCCAGAGTGGTGAAGAGTCCATCCTCTCTCGAGGAGTGTGGTTCCAGAGCCCAAGCCGTGCGTAGAGGTGATCCCGACTATCTCTAGTCGGAACCTCTCAACCTCACGCACAATCTCAGGCTCCTTCCCCGCCAGCGAGGTGACATTCCAAGTCCCTAGAGCTAGCTTCCGTGTCCAGGGATCGGGTTGTCGAGGCCCCCACCTTCGACTGCTGCCCGATCCTCTCAGCACCGGCCCCTTACGGTCCCTCCTGCAGGTGGTGAGCCCACTGGAAGGCGGCCCCGCGTCGCTCCTTTGGGCTGAGCCCGGCCGGACCCCGTGGGGGAAGGCCCGGCCACCAGGCGTTTGCATACGAGCCCCAACCCCGGGCCTGGCTCCAGGGTGGGGCCCCGGCTGCGCCATACCGGGCGACGTCACGGTCCTTGATTTATTTTTTTCTCGTAAGGGTTTTTTTGAACCGCTCTTAGTCTGACCCGTCGCCTAGGACCTGTTTGCCTTGGGAGACCCTACCAGGGGCATATAGCCCCGGACAACATAGCTCCTAGGGTCATTCGGGTACTCAAACCCCTCCACCATGTTAAGGTGGCAGTTCAAGGAGGGGAGGGGATCTTCCACTCATGTAAAGCAAATCTTTATGAACCTGGATGCACATTGCCATGCTGGAACAGTTTTTGGTCTCCTAGTTCAAGTAAAGAAAAAATCTAATGCTACCACATCCAAAGGCATCCTGTACTATAGTGTGCCTCCAGGTTTGTGTTAACAAAATGAGAAAGAACCACATATGGCTGAAAACATCAAGTGTTCCCATACTTTTCTCCATATAGCAAGGTCTAGATTTCAGATCAGGTGTCCACAAACTTTTGTCCACACATTCCACAAAGTTTAGATGATCTGTATATAAACCAGACATCACAAAACAATCCTCAAAAGACATTTAGCAATTTATGGTTCAAACATCTGTTTTACCACGATTCTGAAGCAATCACAAGTTTAATTGCTAGAGTCGTTGTTGAGTTCTGAGCATGCTGAGCAGTGGTACCGCTCGTATTCACTGGTCTGGAAGTGGCGATCACCCTTTCCCGGGCTGAGACAGGCTGGCTAGCTTCGGGGACCGGCTGAGACAGGCTAGCTAGCTTCTTTTCTAGAAAAGTCCGCCTTGAAAATGGATTTTTAAGTATGTCCGAGACCAAATAAATTTCTCTTACTCTCGTCAGCCATTGTGGCCATAAAAAAAGTCCAACTCAGATGTATTAATGTATGCAGAGAGCTACAGACATGTTTTGTCAGTTGAACTTGGTTTGTAACAGTTTCCTTCTGACCAACCAATCAGAGGACGGAAAAATGCTGATTAAAAAAGCTAGCTGGCTTTGTGAGGCGAATTTGAAATCTGATTGGTTAAAAACTCATTTCTAATATAGTCTAAGGTACATAGGCCAGCACTACTGAGTGTTAAAGCCCTGGGCAAATTAGATTGACATGGCAGCATATAGAGGCTGAAATCTGATTTGACAAAAAATCTAACATCCACGTATTGGAAGAAGTGCAGCCAAGAGAAACGCTACGAAATGAAGAGAATAAACTGTTGGGAATAAATTAATACAATTTCATGGAACAAATATTAGAATATAGGTTGTAAATGTGGGTCAGTGCTTCTGATTGTGTTTAGGCCAGCAGAGAAGGATAGGCTGGCCCTGACTGCCCACCACTAATATATATATATATATATATATATATATATATATATATACACACACACACACACACACACACACACACACACACACACACACACACTCACTTTACCTACCAACCAACCAAATAACTAACTAACTAACCAGATAAATATATAGAGGAACACATAATGGATAATCTTTCTTTCTTTCTTTCTTTCTTTCTTTCTTTTTGCATCTGTGTGTTTAGTTGGTTGGTTCGTTGTTGGTGTATGCAACAGACCATCACATGATTAACGTTTCCCACTAGGCTTTAACGACACATTTGTTTCATCTCGAGATGTTGTAATAAGAAACCAGTCAGCTGTTGACATCACTGCTGAAAGGAGGAAAGCAGGTTTGCTTAACGGTGTAGAAACAAATCCAAATGCTGTCATAATATCGAGTTGGGTGAAGACGAACAATGAGCCTTATTGTAACCGTCTACAAAAACAAATGTGTTCCAGACAATGAGGTGGAACAAGTATACAAGAAAATACAGAGGAGCCAAAGCAGCAAAGCTGGAAGGAAAAAAGCTGAATAGAAGTAGAAGATTTTGCAGTGTGAGTAGACTAGGCCTAATGAGGTACAGGAATAATAATAAGCCTGACCAATGGTTTAGTAGGCTGGCAAACACAGTAAGCACAGAGAAAGTTTGCATTGTTTGCAATCCAAGTTCCAAGTCGATTTTCCTGAATTTGTATCTAAAAGCTTCGTTTAAATTGTACATTTGCGGCATTTAGCAGACGCCCTTGTCCAGAGCGATGTACGTTTTGCTTCAAAAAAACATGGATGGTCAAACAGAAAAGTCGTATTTCTGTGTCTAGTTGAGAACCTCCACTCTTCTGGGAAGATGTTTCACTAGATTGTGGAGTGTGTTTGCGAAGATTTGTCTGCGAAGGCGTTAGTAAAGGTAAAGGTATTGATGTAGGTGAGGTGAGGAGACCCGGGGGGGGTTTCCAATTTATCTCAAAGGTGTTCATTGGGGTAGATTTCAGAGCTTTATAGCAGGCCATTCAAAATCTTTAACTCCAACACATGTAAACCATATCGTCATGGAGCTCACTCACAGATGCATTGTCATGCTGGAAAAGGTTTGGGGCTCCTAAAAGAAAAGTCAGGTGTCCCAATACTTTGTACAGGGTGGCCCATTGAATCGGGAAACTTGGAACTAGGAGTTGGAGACCATTGTGAGAGTGTAATTGTTTGGTGGTATGAATAGTGATTGTGTGAGTGCTGGGAATTTCTGCATCATTACCAGTTAGTATGTCATGATCGTGTCCCATCTGCTCATGGGTTGCGTAGTTTTGAAGAAACAGTTCAATACAACCCGATATGCAACCCGGGGTCTACGGAGCCGGCCCGTGGCCGCTCAGGGTGAACAGTACCTCTGGACCCAATCGGCTCCCACAGTACAGAGAGATTGAGTGGCAACCTCTGGAAGCACCTCATGCTCTGGTAAGACCTGCTGCGCCACTAGTGCCTCATACAGCACAGCTTTACCCACCTTCTTACTGGCAAACCTCAGAACGGAAACATTGAAGAAATCCGATATTAACAGCAAATCGTTCTTCCTGTACTTATCAAATTCAGCTAATGTAGGACAAAGCATAAACATAGTTAGATCGAATGCAGCCATTCTCACAAAACAGACCAAATCACAAAATACTCACTGTAAGACAGGAAATAAAAGGAATACCAAATATGTTAAAATCCCGGACGAGCCCCCAATTGCGTCCCAGTCTAGGGTTTGGGTGCACAGCATGATTAAAGGCATGGGTGGATATAAGGTTGTATGCACAAACACCAGGGTTATATTAAGATATGCATAGAACAGCACTGGTTTAACTTTAGGGTGGACCAAGGCAAAAATAACAAACAAAAACACAACCTAAATGAACTATAATATAAACAAAAAATAAAAGACAAACCACTTCCTTAACTCCCTCAGCGAAAACGAGGAAGAAACCCACAGCCAACACAAACAAAGGTTTTACAGCGAGTGCTCGTTGCGCTCCACTCCACTGCATCATTGTAACTAATGGCAAAATGTTCAAAACAAGATTACACTGGTTCCAAACAATTGCAGACGCCCCACAAATCCGAATTCCAAAATCTCCCGTTTCCCTGCACCACAATGTATATACAGTACATTACATCAAATGAATGAATAATGACCAATGATGAATCCAGTCTCTACTTATCACACTTAATCACATGTGACTAACTGTCTGCTAATCTTGTCTTGTTTGCCTTTTTGTTATTTCCTACACACTGATTGTCTGATGTCAGTAATCGGAGCAGACGTGGCTGCCTTGGATCACAGCCTGCAGCCTTTAGCCAGGTGAACAGCTCTGACTTGTGGCCAACAGATCCGGCTTTAACGAGTGCCCCGCTCTCTGATCACACAAGTTTGACCTGAAGCGCAAGGTTAGCTGACGGGCTAGATGAGATATGACAACGCTTTAAAGCAACGACCACTTCAGTGTGACAGGCTTTTTCTAAACTGAGCTGCTCGACTTCTTCATCCTTCCCATCTAGTGTCACCTTGTGTCAGCTCACAGTGTTACCTTTGCTTCGTAGCCAATGCAAATATTTGCACGTTTGAGATACACTCAGGTTTGTGTGTGTGAAAAAAATCCAAACAACTGTTTACTGATTCGCTCACTGTGTCTACGGCAGATTTTATCATACCTATGGGTAATACAGCATAGGGTTTGCATAATTGCTTACATCAATACGCGAGCGTTTATACACCAATCAGTTATAACTTAATGTCATTATAACATTATGAGAGGTGAAGTGAATGAACATTGTGTCCTCAAAGTTAGAAGCAGGAAAAATGGGCAAGCGGAAAGATTTGAGCGAGTTTGGCAAATTGTGACGTCTAGACGACTGGGTCAGAGTATTTCCAAAACTGCAGCTCTTGTGAGCTGTTCCTGGTCTGCAGTGGTCAGTATCCATTAAAAGTGCTCCAAGGAAGAAACAGTTGTGAACTGGCGACAGGGTCGTGGGCGGCCGAGGCTTATTGATGCACGTGGGGAGAGAATGGCTGGTCCGTGTGGTCCGATCCAAACAGACGAACTCCTGTAGCTCAAATTGTTGAAGAAGTTCAAGGTGTTGATGCTTGATGGGTCACAAGTGTTTTGCCAGCAAAAGGGGGAGCAACAAAATATTAGTCAGTGGGTCATAATGTTATGGTAATCGGTGGCCTTAAAATGATGCCTGGTCAGTGTATGTACAGTAAATGTGTAAATACATGACTGAGACAATCGAAATAGATTCAGTTTCATTTATTGCAGTTTTAGAATCATTAAAAGGAATTGAATGTAAAAATTAGAAGGACGTGACCGAACGGCAGGTATCCAATTTGTGGTAGCCTCGTTCTTTGATTTGAACTATAAAACTCTCATCTCGCTTTTCCGAAATTTAGATCTTTGAAGATTTTGAGGGCTCAAACCTATTAAACACTATTAAAAAGAGCTAGAATACTGACTGCACCCCAGGACTTCTGACCTCACCTACATCACAAATCTGCACAAGCAGACTAAAATCTAGTGGCACATCTTCCATCTTGCCTGGAGGTAATTATAACAGCAAATTGGATAGAAATATGGAATGAGATGTTCAAAAATCATACATAAATATTATCGTCAGGTATCCACAAACTTTCACATACATATAGTGTACCGAATTATATAGGTAGAAGAATTCTGATGGAGGTGCCAGGAAGGAGGAAAAGAGGGAGACCAAGGAGGATGTTCCACTGTGATGATCCCTAACGGGAGCAGTCGAAAGAAGAAGATACCAAGATAACTAATACCTTGCACCTTTTATCAGCTTGCTTCCTATTGTTCTGTTGTATTCTGTGAATATACATTGCATAGAGCTGCTTTCACTCCAAACACGTCTCAAAGGTGGTTCCTGAATGGCTGCTTGTTGAAGCATCTCAGGATTTGACATTAATGTAGCATTTTGCTTTGTGCTATAATGCAGGAAAGTATTATATAATAACACATTCAGTAGCTTTTAGCTTGTGTCATTGTCATTGTTTTATTATCTTTTTCTACAGTATGCTGTACTATTCCCAAAATAAAAAAAAAAACAAATCATGAACTATATTTGAATACAAATATTATCACATGATCCCTCCCATATGAGTCAGGTTTGATGTCCAGTTGATGTCCAGTTGGGGTGTAAATGTATTTATTTTCCAAACAGTAAGCAACCGTATTTTTTCATGAAAACCGATATAAATTTCGGTGTGCTTTATAAAGTTTTATATTCCTTTCTAAATGAAGAGTAATGCATTGTGCTGTTTTTGTTTCCCTCCTCTCATTGTGGATAAAAATGTGACTGTGAAGAAGTGTGTAATGCAGACAAATTGCAGCAATTCAAACCATACACCATGGGAGGAATACATCCGGCTCCTGAGTACTATGCTGAAACAAGCAATTGCTGAGAAAAAAAAAAAAAGATACAGAGATACATGAAAAGGAAAAACACATAAAAAATTTTACTCCTGTTAAATCCCAAAATGAACATCTAATGTAATATCACTAGTCAATTAATGTAACAAATTGTGCAATGGATTGATTTTGATTGCTTTACTATATGAGCAAAAGTTTAATTGGTATGTGCTCATTCCGCATTTAGTCACTATTTGGTCTTATCATAACCTCCACTCTTCAGGGAAGATGTTCCACTAGATTTTGGAGTGTAAGTGTGGAAATTTGTGATTGTTAAAGCACAAGGGTGTTAGTAAAGTCAGGTACTGATGTAGGTGAGAAGGTGAGGAGGTCTGGGTTGCAGTCAGTGTTCACATTCATCCCAAAGGTGTTTAATAGTGTTGAAGCTTTATAGCAGGAGATCTTCCACTCCAACCCATGTTAAGCAGATCTTCATGGAGCTGGCTTTGTGCACCGGAGCATTTTCATGCTGGAACAGGTTTGGGTCTCCTAGTTGAAGTGAAAGGAAAATGTAATACTACAGCATCCAAATACGTTCTATACAATTCTGTGCATCTTACATATACAGTACATCCATGTCTATAGCACCACCCATATTATACCTGTTTACATGCTGTTTTGCACATTTACATGCTGTTACTCTTTTGCACAAATTTCAAACTGCCACCAACTGCTGATATACAGAAGTGTATATGTTTACATTTCTTTTACTTTTGCATGTTGTACTGTATAACAAAATGTATGCTGAATGGCATTATTTTGTGTATCTGTTCGGTACTGTTTCATTTTGTATTGCTTGTTTGCACTAGTTTGCACACGATGCACTTTACATGGCTAGGATAACTTACGTTCAGTCCTTAGCTCTGTGTTGTGTATATAGCTCTATGTTGTTGCTATATATATATATATATTAGTGGAAATGACAATAAAAGCTTCTTGACTTAATATGACTTTGTATATCCTACATATTATAATTTTAAGACAATCTTGCTCTTTGCTAATCTTTAGTCAGTAATTTCTCTTTTTGACCCCATTTATCAACACATCAACCCCCAGTCAATTATGTTACTCTTGTATGAATTGAAAGCTGTTTTGCACGCTCGCATGCAAATCAACTCATTAACTTCCACTTCCTGTGGGGTTTGCTATTTCCATCATCCTTAATTCCTTAAAGATGGCAATTCCTGCTGCTATGGGCCATGTGTATTTTGACATAATGCATTAGAAGGGATTTTGGTTGTCAAATACATCTTAGGAAAAAGACCGATTTATTTACATTTGTATAACATGAATAAAACGTGGCTCAGGCCTCCTGGGGTTGTTTGCGTGATCAGATTTTAATTGTAAATGTCTTGTACACATTTATTTTTCAGGGAGGTATTCCATGTTGAAACAATCTACAGCAATATTGTAGGTAATACAGGAATAAATAATTCATCTCTTAGCTACAAGGTGATTCCAAGGTGATGTACTATATGTACTGTGCTTGATGCAGAAAGCTGTCTTTATTACTGTATTTTCATGTTTGTGGTATCTGGTGGTGTTGTCTGCAAAGCTGTTGTTTGAGAGTATTTATATATAGGATAAAAGCTGCAAGGTTGAATGTTTCCAAATGAAAGGTGTTTTGTTCACTGACAGACAAAACACAACTCAGAAATCTCAGCTTAGTTATTTCCGTTTTGTGCTAAAACAGCATCAGTGAAGAACTATGTGAAGGAAAATGCACTTACAGATAAGGTGTTATACAGAAATTAGATGTGTGAAAATGCATTTTAATAGTATATCATATACTTTGTATGTGTATATATATATATATATATATATAAAATAATTAGATTATATATAGATTTTGTTAGTAAAGTAAGGTGGGGTCAGGAGCCCTTGGTGCAGCGTTTTCACACTCATCCTGAAGGTGTTCAATAGGGTTCAGATCAGAGATCTATAGCAGGCCACTCGAATTTTAACTTCAACCCATGTAAAGAAAAAAACACATCTTCATGGAGCTGGCTTTGTCCACAGGAATTAGGGTCTCCTAGTTCAAGTAAAAGGAAAATATGCCGCCACAACTGAAGACATTCTATAAAATTGAGTTCCTTCAATTTTGCGCAAACAGTTTGGGAAAGAACGATATTTGGCTGGTGAGTTGTCCAAATACTTTTCCTCCAATAGAGTATATTAATTGTTCATTGTTATGTGCATCTCTTGTCATATACATTCATGTACACACAGACAAGGCATAACTTTATGGCCACCAATCAGACTCAACATTATGACCGCCTGCCTAATATTGTCTTGGTCTCCTTTTGCTGCTAAAACTCTTCTGAACCGTCGATCATCTTGAAATTTGAGCTACAGGAGCTCGTCTGTTGGATCGGACCGCACGGACCAGCCTTCGCTCCTCACGTGCATCAATGAGCCGGTTCACCACTGTTCCTTCCTTGGAGCACTTTTGATAGATACTGACCAATGCATACCAGGAACATCCTACAAGAGCTGCAGTTTTGGAGATGCTCTGACCCAGACGTCTAGACATCACAATTTGTCCAACTCGCTCAAATCCTTACGCTCGCCCATTTTTGTTGCTTCTAACAAGACGTTCACTTGCTGCCTAATATCTGCGAAATAAATCTGTTGCATCATATTACATGTATCATGCTGTCTAACCTGTACCTCTATACACTTTATCCACACAAGGTGCATAATTGTTATTTATTTTACTTCATTGCTATTTTCATTACTGGTTTGCATCATACCTTTAATCTTTATAGTGCGTTTACACTGTTATTACAAGTGCACCATAATCATGATATCAAATGTTGATCAAAATTCTGTGATTATTATAGAACATTCTTCGAATTCCCTTCATTCTCATTTTCTGCAAGGTTTTAAACAAATAGAGGTGAGAGAAAATGTGTATAATTTGGCAAAATGTGTCATTTGTGCCGAGCGCTGTAGAATATTAAAAGCTGAGTCAGAAATATTTGTATGCAAGTAGGTATGGATATTTAAACTTACACTATATGGACAAAAGTATTGGGAGACTTAATCTTTCCTGTGGTTCTTTTCCAAACTGTTAACACAAACCTGGAGGCACACATCTGTATAGGATGTCTGGATGCGGTATAATAAAACTTTTGCATTTACTTGGACTTGAAAACGCAAACCTGCATGGCAATGCCCCTGTGCACAAAGCGAGCTCCACGAATATATGCTTTGGAAAGGAAGATCTTGAGTAGCCTGATATGAAGCTCTGATCTCAACCCTGCTGAACACCTTTGGGATGAATTGGGATCAAAAAAGTGCTTACTGAAAGTTAATATTTAGCATCAGGTTCTATAAAGCATTTATGGAATCCAGAATTATTGCAAATATTATTAACTTTATTATGTATTATTTTCACAAGAGATGAGAAAATATGTAGTTTTGATTTGTTTGCTTGAAAATTATGCAAAACGCAGCTTTGATAAAGTTGTCGGTGTTCCCACGGAAATGTACCATGACCTCGAACAGGAAAAAACACTTAACGAATGTGAAAGACGGATAAATCGACTGTGCAGGGAGAGAAACTAATGAAAATGCTTAGCTTGTTACAGAAAAAACAAGACTGGATCTTGAGTTCTTGGTAAAGAACATCTGTCATGGCTTTGGGCATGATATCTGGGTGGGTTCATGAATTATGTGCAATCATAATATAAAAGACAATTACAGATGTTCAAATCTAGTTTTTATTTGTATTTTTAATGAATATTATGTTATTATTATTATTATTATTATTATTTTTTTTTTTTTTCGTTGGATTTGAACAATAAAGACTAACGAGGCCTGCCAAAGCCTCTGCCAGTTTAATTTGCAGTTGTAGTTAAAGTAAAACATTAGTATGTGCTATATAAATACTTCAAAAAAGTAGACAAAAAATAAATATTTAGCAACTGGCCCTTGCTAAGCTGCAATGTCCTTGAAAGAAAAAAAAAAAACAAACAAAAAAACCCCCAAAAGTTCTATAACATATTTATATGTGCAATAACAACTTTAATTTCTTATATATATATATATATATATGAAATTAAAGTTGTTATTGCAACTGTCCTTGCTTGACATATAGATAGATCTTCTTTACTTGCCAATAGTATCCCGATTTATTTACTGTACATCAAGTCATAAACAATTTCAATCCAAACTCATATAATATAACTTAATTTAATACTAAAAGTTATTAGTTAATATATAAAATTAGTTATTAAAGATATTAGTTATATAAAGATAAGTTATTAAAAAATGAAGGAAAAAGTAGATCTAGGTTTTAGATCCAGACAGACAGACAGACAGACAGACAGACAGACAGACAGACAGACAGACAGA
>JAAIIK010000151.1:377898-393749 GCA_014706435.1 Silurus glanis
AGATAGATAGATAGATAGATAGATAGATAGATAGATAGATAGATAGAACTTTGTCATTGCATAGTGCAAATATTAGTGCAGATGTGTGTAAGGCACAATATGTGTAGAGAATGAGGAGTATATAAATTAACAATATCCAATATGTACATTGTATGTACAACTGTACAGAGGTTATATACACTGTTTATACAGTGTTCGAACGGTGTAGTGTAGAGTTCAGTAGGGTGATGGTGGATTGAAAAAATCCGGCCCTGAACCGGAAAGACGTCCTGTACAATTGTGTGGATCCAACTTTGTGTAAACTGTCAGGGAAACACACATATATGACTGGAAAAGTCTGGCGTCCCAATAATTTTTTTTCCATATGTACGTGAAGTTGAAATATCACTTCTGTAACTTTCCCTTCATAGCATATAGAAATCATTTTTGCATTATGAAATTGATTTATTTGAATGAGAAAATGTATTTTCTTACGCTTTTGTAACGTACTAGCATGTTTTAATATCGTTTTTCCCCACAGACTAGTATCAGTCATATATAATATTAGTTTTAATTGTATTATTTTTTATAGCCATATCTTTATGATCTCTCTTTTGTTTAGTTAATTGCTCAATTAGCTCTCACAGCTGTTTCAGTCTCTGTGTGCAAACACAATAGTGCATATTTCCACACTAATACATACACCTGCAGGTTACTGGATAAATACACAAAAACACTTAGGTTGTTAGAGTGCATTTTCCATTAGAGACTGTCTTTTTTTGTTTGTGCTAAAAGTCATTGAGCAGCCGAATATCATCGGGTTCAGTCTGAGCCTCTGGCGTAGCCTTCGGTCCTGCCACAGAATATAACCATTAGACACATCATGCTAACTGATTTCGAATACAGTATTTGTTCATTTCAGGCAAGTGCAAAAATTAAAAGATGTATTAACCTCCATCCCAACGTACATAAAAATAAAGCGTTTTTGGAGACTCGGTTGCTTATGTATTTATGCGAGGAGTTCGCATTTGAATTTAACTTTTACGCTTTAGCATCATACCTTTTACCTCACCACTTTATAATAGTCTTTTAATGTCACATTGATGCAAGATTGAAGGCATTGGAGAAAAAAATCCCAGGATGCAATGCAGCTTTCAGTTATGGCAGAGTTTCATCTACGCTAGCAAGCAATCGTTTGGATGATGAGTACGATAGAGATATTAGCATGAACGCTGAAGTTTGGGAAGATGATCTGTTTCAATGTAGGGTACAAATAAGTGCTGAAATAAAGCACTGCCGCATTAATGCCTTTAGGTAGAGATTATGCAAAGACTAAATCCCACTGCACTACTATTATCAGGTAGTTTAACATTAATGAAGGGAATCATTAAGTGGAAATAGATACCATTATGCTCCTGAGGGGCCAGTGATCTCGTCCCCCTTTTTCTTTCCAGACCTCCATGATTCACCTGATGGATTGGGATTTCTTCAAATTGCTGCAGAGGATGGTTCCACATGAACAGGCTAAAGATATATAAGATTACCTTGGAGCGTTCGACTGGAGAACTGTAAAAATGGATTTATACTGTAACTAATATGAGCAGCTTTGCTACAGTAGCTAAGGATTACAATTGCCACAAACAGTTTGACACCCGAGTGTACATTGTTGAGCAGCTAATGAATGGATATCAAGGGTTGAGGATAGGGGATAGGGGAGGATAGGGGTGGGTTTTGAGGTTTCTTCCTCATATCATCTTAGGAAGTGTTCCCTTAATACGATCATCTCTGTTTTGCTTATTAGGGATAAAACAATAGGGACAAATGTATACATTTTGAAATTTATTTCCATAATCTGAGACATTATTTATTATTAAAAGCATCATACAAATGTAATTTATTTGAATACCACCATTACATTTACAGCATTTGGCAGACGCTCTTATCCAGAGTGACTTACATTTATCTCATTGATTCAACTGAGCAGCTAAAGGGGATCGGGTTCTTGTTCAGGGGCCCAGGAGTGGTAGCTTGATGTGGCTGGGATTTGAACTCATGAACTTCTGAGCCAAAGTCCACTGTTTTAACCAGTTACCTTCCACCAGGATGTTAATGATCAGTGTTGGACAAAGTACACAAACCATGTACTTGAGTAAAAGTAGAGATAAACTCAGTAAAATATTACTCCAGTAAAAATTCTCCTTTTAAACTTTCACTCGAGTAAAAGCACAAAAGTATTTGCCTGCGAATGTACTTAAGTATCCAAAGTACTATGATTTATTATGGCTATAATGTTCCTATTATCATTTTTGTTACAAGACTCTTTACTTAAACAACTAAGAAAATACTAATGTTACTCTTAGCAGACTGAACTATTAATAGAATGATATTAATGATTGATTGATTTCTTTTACAATGATCTTGAGCTCAATCTTGAGCCCATTCTACTTTAAAAAAATCACGCAAAAATCAAGTTTTGTGGCGAGTTCGAGTCAGGAGTTTCTTCCATCATTTATTACTTTGAAAATGTTCTGTTTGCTGTTGAACTGATGCTGAACTGTATTTTGGAGATAACTTGATACACCAAGCGCCAATCAAAACGAGTTCTAAACAGAGCACTCGCTCGATCCTGATTGGTGACTTGCTGCGTGTTTGACCAGTTTAGTTTTTATCCTCATAAATAAAAAGGAACGACTGATTTCACAAAATGTAGTTGAGTAAAAAGTCAGATATTTGACTATAAAATGTAGTGAAGTAAAAGTGAGTTTTACCAAATGTAAACCATTTAGTAAAGTACAGATTCACGAAAAAGCTTCTTATGAACAGTAACAAATGACATTTTCTTATTTACTGTCCACCACGGTTAACAAGTGATAGTAAAAGGATCCAACGAAACAAAACTCAGACTTTCGAAAGTAGCTCCTTCGCAAAGTTTCTCGCTGAAATCATTGATATGCGAGTCACTCAGGATGGAATTTGTGCGAGGAGGCTCTTACAGACTTCGCACTTTTCTGTAAACAAACAAACCAGATGCCACGATACAGTTCAGCTGATCCGGGCATAAGAAGACACGTCAAGCTTTCAAACTCAAAGTGATGAGAGAACAAAGCCCAGAGCTGAGATCAAATCTGCTCTAATGAGGGCTCATTCAGACTTGTTTTGAGTCCGATCGCGACAACAACTGCAACAAAATTACGGGAAGTGCTCTGATGTCAGACTCCATCACACGCAGCACATTTGTAGGCTCCCGTAAGGACCACAAAAAAGCCGGAGCAGGGATCTCTATTATGGCTCATCGTTAATTTATATTCATGCATTCAGATCTTGCTTCTTTCTTCTTTTTTTTTTTTTTTTTTGTCGGCTCCGTATACTCTTCATCTTGCACAAGGGGTACTTTTATAATGAAAAATGCCGCTCAGAGAAGCTGTATGAAAGGGGACTGAGAGCATTGTCTAGATTAAGCTTGGCGTGGAATAGTGCAAATGTAGTGCTTTGTCTTGACAATTCAATCTCGCTTTATGTGCCCATTACAGAGGTTGGGATCGAGGAGGCTTGGGTCGGGATATTATATGAATATGAGACAGAGTAATAAGGTAGCTCTTCAAATGTGAATGTTTTGCAAAAATGTTTTTTATCGCTAACTTAGGAAAAAAAAAAAAAAACTATGCAGCAAGCAAAAGATAAATTCACACATTATGGAACGCTCGATATCAAGTGTGGTTTGAGTTTAAAGCATAATATTTTTCAAAGTTTTTAAATGATGACTTTTGCTTAGATATTTCAATACAATCTTTTCTTTCTGCTCTTTAAATTTTTTTTATTGCGTCATTCCTCTATAATCACATAGATGTATCCAGTCATAAGATGACTTTTCTAGCAAGATTGAGACCCTGTGCCTTTCACTTAACTCCATCTTCATTCTATTTAGCATAAACTACACGCACAGGAGTTTGTGTACATCCAACTATATCCAGCTTTTTGAACATCTCATTCTGCATTTAGTCTCCATTAGCTGTTAGAATGACCTGCTACTGTGAAGATGTTCCACTAGGTTTTTGAGTGTCCTGTAGAGATTTGTGTTCACATTCATCCACATTGCGTTCACATTCACCCCAAAAGTGTTCAATAGGGTTGAGATTGAACTGTCGTACTGGAACAAGTTTGGGTTTCTGAGTTTGAATGAAAGAAATAGTAGACATACAATTATGGGCCTCCAACTTTGTGCTAGGATTTTGTGGTAAAACCACATATGGCTGAAAACTTCCGGTGTCCCGAAACCTTTGTCCGTATTGTGTCGCTTATAGCTGTATAACCAGACGCATTTGTCATGCTGGATTAAATTCGAGTGATTTAAAATAAAGCTAAGCTTAGCTTAGGGTTCCTCATGTTCATAGGTTTAGTGGATAGGTCGCTCATACCAGATACCACTGCTTCCGCTCGGATCTCGGCATGCTTGACAGACATATCTTCGTGGATGAGTGCTCACCAACTAAAACTCAACCCCAGCAAAACAGAACTGCTGGTCATCCCAGGTGATTCACCTCCAGGTCAAGATCTCCAAATAACACTTCATGACTCTCTGCTCTCCCCTTCAGCCACTGCTCGTAACCTTGGGGTAACTATGGACAATGAACTGTCCTTCTTCCCACATGTTGTTAATGTAGCTCGCTCCTGTCAATTTCTTCTCTACAACATTCGAAGGATTCGACCATTTCTGTCCATACAGGCTGCCCAGGTGCTTGTTCAGTCTCTTGTCATTTCAAGACTCGACTACTGCAACTCTCTGCTGGCAGGTCTTCCCCTGAACGCTATTCATCCACTGCAAATGATCCAAAATGCAGCTGTACGACTTGTGTTCAATCTGCCCAAGTTCTCCCACACCACCCCACTGCTGCGCTCCCTTCACTGGCTTCCAGTAGCTGCATGTATCAGATTCAAAACACTGATGCTTGCCTACAAAGCCAAAAATGGACCAGCGCCATCTTACCTCAGAGACCTCATCACATCTCGCACTGCACCACGCTGAGATCCTCCAGCACTGCTCGACTGGTACCACCTTCTCTCAGAATGAGAGTTAAGTATACTTCAAGGCTCTTCTCTGTTCTGGCACCGAGGTGGTGGAATGAACTTCCCCTAGATGTCCGTACAGCGGAGTCCCTGACTATCTTCAAGCGACGATTGAAGACCTACCTCTTCCTGAAACACTTAAATTAGCACTTTCCAAGTTTGCTTTGTAGAATTCAAGAGTTATATTTATATTAAGTTTGTAATCTTGCATACCAGTGTAGATTTATTCATTGCTAGAGACTCAAAGCACTTTTGTACGTCGCTCTGGATAAGGGCGTCTGCTAAATGCCGCCAATGTAAATGTAAATGATCATTACATGTACGGCGTTTTGGCAGATGCACTTATGAACTAGAACCAGGCAAACCTAAACAAGTAAATACATTTTAGTGCTTAATTGTTCATTAGACTTGAACGTCACGCCGGTTATGTGCAGGGACATATGGATAATGTTATTCTAACCATGGCCTAAATGTATGGTAGGTTCGAGGCTATTCTGATCATGCTGTAAAAAATGTACTACACATCATATTGCTGTTTAAGTCTGGCAAATCTCCCTGCCAGAGTCATAATGTCGGTTTGTCGCGTTAATTTTTTAATCCTCGGGCCAATTTAACTCGGCGTGGTGCTCTTTGTTTCATTAGTTGTGTCAGTTTATTTCCGAAGCTCTGTATCACTTTTCAGTGCTGTTTCAATTTAAAGGATTTAATTGGCCTTTCACAGTCAACTAATTGCGCAGGACAAAGTAGTGATTATGATGAATATACAATGACACAGCACTAAGTTTGATAACACTGGCAGCTATTTCGAAGTGCACGATGGTGATGAGGAGAAGCTGTTATTAAAGAGTACCAAATGTGCATGGATTTAATGAATAAAGTGTGTCATTGTAGTAAGCACGGATGCAGTTTTTGGGATTACATTCAGTAGATCTTAAAAACATAACACTCGAAGGATTAGAAATGAAACAACGTTGTGATGTGTGATGTAGAAAAGGATTAGGCTCTCTGACTTTAAACAAACTGTTACAACAAAGTTGGAGAGACACAATTATATACTGTAGGATGTCTTTGGATGCAGAAACATTGAATTTTCCATTTACTCTGAGATCCAGACCTGTTTCAGCATCACAGTGCCCCTCTGTACAAAGACAGTTCTATGAAGATATGCTTTCAATGTGTTGGTGTGAAGGATCTCCTGCTATAGAATTATTATGGAAATTTTAGCCATAAGCCATTGTAGCAAGCCGTCCACATACTTCTAGTCCAAATTCATTTTCATGGTTGTCGAGTTTTATCCTCCACAAAAAATTCATGGATCTTCTTCATGCTGTTCATGTGGCCCCATTCTCAGATCGATTGAGTGAGGAAAATTCCATCTAGGAGGAGGACATCGGGGTGGCCAGAGAGCAGACGGGGTAACGATCGGTGGTATCTCAGGAGCATGCGTAGCTCATAAGGGGGAGACGTATTATTAAGCATTACGTAATAGTTAAGGACACTGTGCATTGTGGTCATCAGATAAGATTAAATTAAACTGTATTGTCAATGTACAGATTACAAGTGCAAGGCCAATGTAATGCATTAGAGCTATTGTAAACAATCTACCTCGATACTATATCTTACTAAGATGCTTTTCTGCTCACCAGGGCTGTAAAAAGTGACTATTTCCATTTTAGTCAGTCTTTTTTTTTGTTTGTTTGTTTTTTTTACTAACTAGGCATTTATATACATTTACACACTATCACTATTAAAATAGTCCCCTGCACAGCAATACAGCGCTCCCAGCGTTGCTGCCACTTCTGGAACGTGTCCTCGAAGTTTACTTTCAGAAGCGTGTCAAGCACCTTCTGCGGTTGACTCCGCAATGGTGTCAAAACAGCAACCTTTAAGCAGGATCTTCATCTTCGAGGAGGAAGGCGAAGTCCCCAGGAGCCAAATCTGGCACGTAAGGTGGGTGCGGAAATGAGATCGTGTGCATTGTTAGCCGACGATCACCATGCACAAGTTGCCTAATAGTTTTGACATTTTTGGAGGTCGATCTCGTCGAAGGTCTTCCTGAACTCTCATCGCTCAAAACACCTTGAACGACTCACTGCAGAATTTCACATTTGCTCTTTGTTCTCACATGCTGTCCTGGATAAAATCGCAGACATGGTTATGCACATGTTCAGAATAGCACCAGGTAGCACCATTAGTGTCAAGACACAGTGAGACCATGCAAAACACAGCATAAACCATAACCCAGGCTCATGATTAAACCGGGAGCTTTGAGGGACCGCAGTAGCACTTAATTCTTCATTATTACACAAATTGTCAGTAATGGATCTTTCGTTCAATGCAACAATATATTACACAATTTGAATTAAAAAAGGACACTCATATAACGTAAACACTGAAACTGGTAAAAGGTGTGGCCAAGTGCCAATTTGTGAATAGAGAGGAGGAGCCAGGAACGTTAATAATACCTTTGATGATGTACTTCCAAAAGAATTTTCACTGCTGCAGTGAGATAGTGGTGGAAAAAGGTGATGAGAGAGAACAGCCATGAGAAAGAAAGACATTCAGAAGTGTGTGTGTGTAAGATTTGGATAAAATAAGGCTGAAAAGCAAGCTTTTCTTATATAAAAAAAACTCAATTTCAAGTTGTGCCATGTCTGTCTCTTGTGTCCTCATTCCCTTGGTAACTTTGAGAGTGTCATAAAAGCTTGAGAAGTTTGAACATTTGAAATCCATCAAGAAAATAAATGCGAAAATATGAAGTATTTGTGAAGTATGTGTAGCTTCGAGTTCTGATACGGTGCAAATAACGATATAAACAACACAGCCAGGTTGATAAACGTCAACTAAATTGAAACTTAATTAGCATGTGTGTATTTAAATCAGTGACCCCATTCAAGCCATAACTAGGTTTTTATGTTATTATTAAAGATTTGTATTTATTTCTATCAATATATCTATATATGTGCCTATGATATATATTTTAACTCTCAGAACTGAGTCGCATATAACAAGCATTTCAATCCATAACTGCTGCAGGGTCACTGTACTGTATATGAACTGACCCTGTGCTCTGAAATTCCATCGTTCTCTCATGTCTATATTTATGACATCACGTTACATAAAGAAAAAATATATAAATAAAACAATTGCAGACGGCACGGTGTGTTCTCAGCATGATGGATTCTTAGAAATGTCTTTGGCTGAGCCTCAATGTGGGTCTTTTAAATCTCATAAGACCCAGTTGTTGAAAAAGTAGTGCAGAGAGCAAAGCAGTGACTAAAGCACAGTGTGATGTAGGTGGAGAAGAGAGAGTCAGTTCTTCTCGTACACACTTTGAGATTTCTAATCAGATCAATCTAAACTCATACAGAGCCCTTACGAAAAGGCGCAGACTTGACAAGTTAGTCATTTTCTGCATTATACAGTATGTAAAAGAAACCAATTGAATGCAAAAATAAAATGATGTGCCAAATTAAACCAAATAATCAAGTGTATGTATATCTACGATGCAATTTAGAATTGTAAAGTTCAAAAACTATGAAGATGGATTTAGACTATTATTATATACTATTACTACTATACTATATACTTCTTCTTCTTCTTCTTCTTCCTTTGGCTGTTCCCATTAGGGGGTGCCACAGCGGATCATCCGTCTCCATACCCCCTGTCCTCTACATCTGTCTCTTTCAACCCAACTACCTGCATGTCTTCCCTCACCACATCCATAAACCTCCTCCTTGGTCTTCCTCTTTTCCTCCTACCTGGTGGCTCCATCCTCAGCATTCTCCTACTGATATACCCCATGTCCCTCCTCTGCACATGTCCAAACCATCTCAATCTCACCTCCATCACCTTGTCTCCAAAACATCCTACATGTGCTGTCCCTTTAATAAACTCATTTCTAATCCTGTCCATCGTCGTCACTCCCAACAAAAACCTCAACATCTTCAGCTCTGCTACCTCCAACTCCACCTCCTGTCTTTTACTCAATGCCACTGTCTCTAAACCATACAACATCTCAGGTCTCACCACAGTCCTATAAACTTTCCCTTTCACTCTCACAGATACTCTTCTATCACAAATCACTCCTGCTATCACTCTTCTCCACCCACTCCACCCTGCCTGCACTCTTTTCTTCACTTCTCTATATTTTATATTCACTACTATACTATATACAATTTAGACTTTATTAATATAACCCATTTGCTACAATAGTTTTGGGCTGCAATTGCTATGAACTGTCTCTGATAACCTTAATGTTAATGATGAAGCTTTAATTAAAGGACATTTATTATAGTCCGAGTTACATTTTTGATTGTGGTTTTGATTGTGTCTCTTTTTCATATGATCTAATGAAGTTTAACCCCTCACCACTGTCACCACTGGCTTGCTCAATACATAGCGAGACAAATTTCTGATGTAAAAAGTTATCTATTGGTATTGTTGGAATCTATTTTATTTCTATAAAGCTGCTTTGTGACAATGTGCAGTGTTAGTGTTAAAAGTGCTATATAAATAAAAAAATAATTAAATAGATTTAAACTGAACATATGACATTTGACTGCAGATCAAACAAAATTGTGATAATAAGTGCTCTGGACTTTGTTGTACACCCCAGTCTTCAAGTATTAGCACACACACACAGGTCATTTTTATCTGCTGAACGGGGAAGTTCAGCAAGTCGCCTCAATTAAGCATGCGCATAACCTGACTCTGAATACGCGTAACTTTCTTCTGTGTGAATAAAAAAATAAACAATCACGGCTCATACAGTAGTTTACATAATGCACAATCTATAAATTACCTCCAAATTTTCATTCTCAATATTTTTTTTTTATTATATTTTTAAATGATTTACATCAAATTGGAAAAAGAACTCTGTTAGCATTGCAAACAACGGAAAAATGATCTTTTTTTATAGTATACATAGTTTTAATAAAGTTTATGTATTGAAATTTACGTACGAATAAATGTATATCAATATATGTTTATTTCCCAGGATTGATTGTTGAAAAAACAAAAACAAATGCATCTTAGAAATTACCGTATGAATAATTATTGAGACAGAATATCAAGATTGTGTGAATAAATACATAAATTAATTAATTAGTGTATTTATTTAGTTGTCCTATATAATGTATACTATATTCCTTTTGTTGTATGTTATTTTAATATATACATATTATATTTATATACTATGCACTATATAATATATAGTATACATTATCAGACAAGTAGCCCTCCAAATTCCTTTATCGCTTCAGAAAGCCTTGATGGCCAGATTTCATCCCGCGTTTCATGTGTGACCCCTTTATCTAGTTAAACGCTGAGGACTTTACTCTCCTTGTTGTATCAGGGGTCTATGATAAGCAGCAGATTTATTGTAGGATCTGAGAAAGCACGGCCATAAAGCGAACATGAAGCAGGTGCTCACATTCTAAAGCCAACTCCGCAATGTATTTTATCTTCTCGGAGCACAGCTGGAGGATACTTTACTCATTATTCAATTGGTCCCAGAAGATGGTAAAAATGCTGCACACTGTATTGGGGGAGAAGTGCACATTCATACAGCATGCCAATATGAGAGCTATTCTAATTTCTACAGACACAATCCTGAGTTCGGGAAACATAAATCATGCTTATTACAGCATATCTTTAAAAATATAACGTGTGGAGAACTTCCTTCCTTTTGTTTCTCCACAATGCGAACTGATGTTTGCATAAAAGTTTATAAAGACACGCTGTTTTAAAAAAAAACGCGTGGAAAAAGAAACAGCTGATACGGCATTTTTTGCCTGTATTGAGCCCTCAGTCAATGCAAATACACTTATTTATTACATGCAGTAAAAAATGTATGTGTCTGACTGTAGAACACTTGTGCAGAGTTTATTTTGGCACGACTGGTTACAGGAATACACTCTATATGTAATGATAATCCATCACAAGACACCATACAATTTACAGTGCATGCATTAAATTGATTATTGTCCTCAAAATTCTACAAACAAAACCCTATATTGACAAAACGAAAGACGTTTGTTTGAAATCTTTGCAAATGTATAAAAAAAGAATAATAATTCAAATGACATAAGTATTCACAGCCTTGAGAACAGGGTTGAGATGGATGATCTGCTGTAGCGCTCCCTAATGGGAGCAGTCGAAAGAGAAGAAGAAGAGAAGTATTCACAGCCTTTGTTCAATACTTTGTTGACGCTCCTTTGGCACCAATTACTGTCTTTTTGAGTTTGAAGCTACAAGCTTGTCACCTATTTTTGGGCAGTTTCTCCCATTCTTCTTTCCAGAACCTCTCAAGCTCCATCAGGTTGGATGGGGAGCGTCGGTGCTCAGCCATTTTTAGATCTCCAGAGATGTTCAAGCCGATTCTAGTCTGGGCTCTGGCTGGCCACATAGACATTCACAAAGTCGTCTAGTAGCCACTTTTATCTTTTTACTTTTTGCCACTGTTATCTTGGCTGTGGGTTTAGAGTCGTTGTTCTGTTGGAAAATGAACCGTCGACCCAGTCTAAGGTCCAGAGCACTCTCGAGCAGGTTTTCATCAATGACGTCTCTGTACATTGCTGCCTCGACCGTGACCAGTCTCCCAGTTCCTGCTGTGGAAAAATGGATGGTATTGACCAGGTGATGAGTAGTTCCTCCAGACATGAATCTTGGCATTTATTCCAAAGAGTTCAATCTTTGTTTCTCATGGTCTGAGAGTCCTTATGGACTTATATGTCTGAACAGCTGAGGGTTAAAGGCCTTGTCCAACTGCCATTATCCAAAGTGACTTACAATTATTTGATATATACATCTGGTGGTATCAGGTGAGGGTTAAGGGCCTTAAGGGTTCCGACCTTCTGAAAAGCAGAATAACATTTTAATCACTTCCACTTGCCGCACAGTGCTTTGATATACATATTATGTTTTGAGCTAAATTTGTCATCTACTTACTCATCTACTGGGTGAATATATTTATTAGGCAGCAAGTGATCTTTTTGTCCTAAAAGTTGATGTTAGAAGCAGGAAAAATGGGCGAGTGTGAGGATTTAAGCGAGTTGGACAAATTGTGATGTCTAGACGACTGGGTCAGAGCATCTCTAAAACTGCAGCTCTTGTGGGATGTTCCTGGTCTGCAGTGGTCAGAATCTATTAAAAGTGCTCCAAGGAAGGAACAGTGGTGAACCATCGACAGGGTCGTGGGCGGCCGAGGCTGATTGATGCATGTGAGGAGCGAAGGCTGATCCGTGTGGTCCGATCCAACAGACGAACTCCTGTAGCTCAAACTGCTGAAGAAGTTCATGCTGTTGATGCTCGACGGGTCACGACTGTTTTTGCCACAAAATGGGAACAAACACAATAGTTGTCATAATGTTATGCCTGATGGAATATCTCTTTGAGAACTGATTCTTCACAAATATCTCCAACAATTTTCGTTTGGCTCTCTTTCCACAGATGCCGTGCCATTTAGAAAAATTATTTGTCAAATCGGTCACAACCCAACATATTGGTGTGTTTTTGTTAAATGGTTTTGTTGCATCGAAAAAATTAAAAAATGTTTTTTTTTTAAGAGCAAACATCATCACCTGTTTTTCACAACCGAAGACATGTTTCTGAGAAGTGTTTCATCATGAGACTCGGATTCTGCAGAAACATGCTTTGACTTATTTTGGCTGATTGATGGAGAGCACTTTAGAACTCTCACAAGGGGACTGCAGGCACCTGAGGGAAGTGATCTGAAGAGACAAGACTGATGTCTCCTCAAAGTGGATGGATTGACCACTTGTTTACTAACTCCACTTCTTCACTTGTCCAGACATGAAGAACAGGACAATGCAATGAACATATGGCCTTTGACATTAACTATGTTTCCTGAAGAGACTTCCTTCCTATTTATCAGAGGTAGTAATATAACACTTTGAGATGGCCTCGTTTTACAGCAGAGTACAATGATTTAATCTCAAGCCTTCTTTGTAAATCATCCTGTAATCCAAGGTGCATTATTATTTCTGTCCATATCTGCACAGCAGGAAGTTACAGAGTCTTCAATGTTACATTTTTTGCCCTCATCTCTCGGAGCAGCCCCGACACTAAATACAGTGACCTTTCGATGACCCAACCGTAATGAGTTTTAACTCAGATGGAATATGTTGACAATTACAAATCAGCAATGCTCACACTGAGGGGAATCCTAAACAGTTCAGGGAGCCTGAATATATCCATCTGGTTGATTGTGTACCAAATGACTGTAATGATTCTCTTGCTTGTTGTAATTTAGGTCACAGTCCTGTAGAGCTTCCTGAGTCCAGATTACTGAAAACTGTTTATCTATATATCTACTGTCACATAAACAGTGTTGTTCATTGCATTCACATGCCAGTGGTTAATCTTCACTGTGCCCCAAGTCATGCCTTTGGCAGATTCTGTATCATGATGAAGTGACTGGTTACTGCAGTGTTCTCCTCCTGTCACACAGGGGTCTGGCTCCTGAGTACCCAGCTGGGTTTAGTCAAGAAACCTGAGAAAATCAAGCTATTGATGATAAATCTCGAACATTCTTTATAATAGAAGTTATAAGTGATGTGGCAGTGACTGTAAACACACCCTGAGAAGACTCGTCAGTTTTGGGGATACATTTTTTTTTTCACATTCTCTCAGCACCACTGCTGCTACATGAATATAACGTATCACAACACTACCGAGACCGAGGCGTGTCCAGAGAATCGCATATAGAATACAGATTAACATGGCAGAGGTAGAGCTGCATCTTCCTGGAGACACAACAGGAAAAGAATGTCTGGTTTTATTTTATTAATTTATATATTAATTAATTAATTAATTAATTTATTTATTTATTTATTTTTCATTAAAAAGACGTGTTGGTAAAAGGGCCATGTTAGAAGTCAGAAGGCACTTAAGTTAATTTATGATTTGCTGTCTGTCTGAACCAAAGACATCAAAGCGGACTAGTTGTACCATAATAAATTTGTTAGCAGGATATTTGTTTCCATGACATTA
Source organism: Silurus glanis (assembly GCA_014706435.1). Classification (NCBI taxonomy): domain Eukaryota; kingdom Metazoa; phylum Chordata; class Actinopteri; order Siluriformes; family Siluridae; genus Silurus; species Silurus glanis. Next base: position 391,957 of record JAAIIK010000151.1, read on the forward strand.
TATCGCATTAAATTGCACTGCGTTCGATTTCGATTTTCAATTTCAATTCATATGTATCTTAAATGTATCATATATTTTGAGATATATAATTATGGAGATGCACATAATCAATATATACTGTATACACTTTATAGATCTCACATGCGTAAAAAGCTTTATTAAACTAGAGATTCTTATCGTAAAAGTGATGCTCCATTAAAGTGTATTTTGGATAGTTTTGCACTCTTAGTCTAAAAAAAAAAAAAAGATGACAAACCCAAATAACCCTTCAGGAACTCTTTTCTTCAAGGTAGAGTGCTTGCTGAAGGTCTGGTGAATATCAAATGCTGAGCCAACTTGGCCGAGAATTTGCTTCCCACATCATTCTGCCGAGAAATGTAAGTTTCATGTCAGGCGCGACGCCCACTACACTTGCAATTATTTTTAAATCATTGAACATGTTTAGCACAGCATGGTAGCACAGCAGGTAGCTCTGCCACCATACAGCTTCAATGCCCCCGGCTGGTTCAATCCTGAGCTCACGAAAATTGTATGTTACTGTCTGTGCTCTCTCTCTGTTTGCATTTTAAAAACATGATAATAGTTTGAATGGCCAGTCGAAATTCCCATTAGGTGTGAATGCATGCATTCATTGGACCTAATAATGGAATGGGATCCCATCTAAGGTGTACAGGACCCGATTGAGTTTATAATGTCTATCTATCTATCTATCTATCTATCTATCTATCTATCTATCTATCTAAAATAACACAAAACAATATGTGTATATAATATGTATGGATATGGATATTAAGGTTGATAAGATGCATTCTGATTCTTTTATTGCCCAATTAAATAAAAAATATTATGTATCTTATTCAGATGTATAGACATTTGGATTGACCTTAGATTTATTCTGTTTTTAACATTTCATCTATATAATTTGCTCCTGATTAATTCCTTATACTGTTTCTGTATTGTAATTTTTTTGTCATCCATGTTACCTTATTGTGGATACCTGTTTCATGTTACTTTCTTTGTTTTTATGAGTACCCTGTTATTTCTTTGTTTTATTACAAAGCATTATACACTTTTTTGACATTAGTCCTGAGCTTATGGAACTCGCTTTTTGTTATTAATGCTAAACACAATTTCTGGATTAATGCTAAGAAAACATACTCCAAGTCTCTGAACTTGCCTCAATTTATGTAACGTGTTATAATTTTGAATGAAGCAGAGGTGCCCAATTTTTTCCTTTGAAGGTCCAAAAATTAGACCTGATTGGGGGCCATGGTCTGAAAGTAAAAGTCGCATTAGACCAAAGTGTACTATATTGCAATTCAAGTCTAAAGCATTTATGATTCCAGAATATTTAATATTTGTTCCTATTTTCAAGGTTTTTTATGGTTTCTCAGTCAAATTTACATAAAAAGCAAACATAGAAACAATCCCATTTATAGTACAATGATGTTCAATACCTATTACAGCTATTTAGGCAAGAAACAATACAGCCATATGCTTGTAAGATCAGTGGCCTCTAATGAGAGGCATGAAGCTGGTCCTGAATTATTAAAAGTATTTCTATATTGGACCACAGCTGACCTACTGACAAAGTCAGGATATTATGGTTAGTCAGTTAGTTTGCTTTGCAGTTTACACTTGTTCATCAGTCACCCAGCTACCTGCTACTGAGCACCTTTACCACAGGAGATATCTGCACAGAGCACCCAACATCATCAGGGTCTCCTCACACCAGAGTCACAAAATGTTTTCCTCCTTCCATCAAGAAATAGATACAGCAACATACACAGCAG
>JAAIIK010000151.1:405052-417565 GCA_014706435.1 Silurus glanis
TTTTATATCTTTATGTTTGAAGCCTGAAATGTGGCAAAAGGTCGCAAAGTTCAAGGGGGCCGAATACTTTCCCAAGGCACTGTAGCTGGGTATCATCAGCATAACAATGGAAGCTAATTCCATGCCTTCTAATAATATTTCCTAATGGAAGCATGTATATTGTGAAGAGCAGGGGTCCTAGAACTGAACCTTGTGGCACGCCATAATTTACTAGCATTAGCCTGGATAACTCTCCATTTAACGAAATGGTAACGATCGGACGAAATGGTAACGATTGGACAGGTAGGAGTTAAACCAGCTTAATGCCTGTTCCTGAATGCCGATGTAATTCTGTAAGCGATCTAGGAGGAGATCATGAGCTATAGTGTCGAACGCAGCACTAAGATCTAGTAAAACCAACAGCGAGATGAAGCCTTGGTCTGAAGCTAAAAACAGGTCATTAGTGATTTTAACTAGGGCAGTTTCTGTGCTATGATGGGGCCTAAAACCTGACTGAAACTCTTCAAAGATATTGTTCTCTTGTAAGTGGGAACATAACTGGGCAGCGACAATCTTTTCTAAAATCTTAGACATAAATGGGAGATTCGAAATTGGTCTGTAATTCGATAACGTGTTTGGATCCAGCTTAGGTTTTTTAATGAGAGGCTTAATAACTGCTAACTTGAGGGATTTAGGGACATGACCTAAAGATAGTGAGGAGTTAATAATATTGAGCAGAGGCTCACCAGCTGTATGTAACACTTCCTTCAATAGATGAGTTGGAATGGGATCTAACTGACATGTTGTTGATTTCGCTTTGGTAATAACATCATACAGCTCTTCCTGTCCTGTACATGTAAAACAGTGTAGTTGTGGAGTTGTAGGCGAGATAATGTCAGGAGATGCTGTCAGAGGTTGGACCGCCACAATTGTGTTTCTAATGTTATCTATTTTTTTCAGTGAAGAAATTCATAAAGTCCTCACTACTAAACTGTGATGGAACACATTTTTCAGATCCCTGATTTGTAGTTAGTTTAGCTACTGTACTGAAAAGGAACCTGGGATTGTTTTTGTTGTTTTCTATGAGTTTGCTCAGGTGTTCAGCTCTAGCAGATTTTAGCGCCTGTCTGTAGCTGAGCATACTGTCTTTATACGCAATTCTAAATACCTCCAATTTAGTTTTCCTCCATTTTCTCTCCAGATTACAATCTGTTCTCTTCAGGGCATGCGTATGACTATTATACCAAGGTGCAGGTGCTTGTTCTCTAACCTTTTTTAACCGGATGGGGACAACAGTGTCTAATGTGCTAGTGAGGATAAGGTCTATGTTGTTAGTCATTTCATCAAGATTATTAGCAGTTATGGGTTTAGTGAGAAATTGAGATAAATCAGGCAGGTTATTTATGAATCTGTCCTTAGTGGTTGGAACAATAGTCCTACCAAGTCGATAGCGTGGTGCAACACGGCTAATCTGCTCTACCGGTAGTGTTTACAGTATGAGATAATGGTCTGTGATGTCATCACTCTGAGGTAAAATATCTATATCAGTGACGTCTGCTCCGTGGGATATTATTAAGTCTAGTGTGTGGTTAAAGCGATGAGTTGGTCTGGTGACGTTTTGTTTAACCCCAAAAGAGTTTAATAAGTCGACAAATGATAATCCTAGATCATCGTTTGCATCATCTACATGAATATTAAAATCTCCTCCAAGCAGCACTTTATCAAAATTGATCAAGAGGTCTGATAGAAAACAAGCAAACTCTTGAAGAAAATCAGCGTAGGGCCCTGGGGGTCTGTACACGGTTACCAGAGCGAGTTTTCTATGTATGTCTGAAAGTACAATTTTAAGAACAAGCACTTCAAATGATTTAAAACTGAATCCTAATCTCTGACTAACATTAAGAGAGGCACTATAAATAGTTGCTACACCCCCCACCCCCCCCCCCCCCCCCCCATGACCAGTCTGACGGGGCTCATGCTTATAAACATATCCTGACGGTGTAGACTCGTTTAGACCCATATAATCACCTGCTTTAATCCAGGTCTCAGTGAGACAGATTGCATCGAGATTATTATCTGTGATCATCTCATTTACAATCAGTGCTTTGGGTGCAAGTGATCTAATGTTTAAAAGACCAAACTTTAGAACTTCCTTGTGATTGTTTATCTGGTATTTTTCAGTTTTAACTGTAATAAGATTATTTCTGGATCTTGTGTATTTAATTCTTGGTTTTGCTACACGAGGAATAGATACGGTTTCTATAAACTGGGCTGTGTGCTCACTTGTAACTATTTGGTCTGTTGTATGCGTGTTCTCATAGTTGAAGATTTCCTGATGTCTTACCAGTCAGATGGTGTGAAGTATCCTAGAGATGTTATCTGATAGCACTGCTGCTCCAACTCTGCTGGGGTGCAGGCCATCAGGGCGGAAGAACCTACGACGCTCCCAGAAACAGTTCCAGTTATTAACAAAGAGAAGTTTGTGCTCTCGACACCATGACTGTAACCATTCATTTAGAGCAAGGAGTCTACTAAACTTCTCAGCCCCTCGCTGGTAAGTGGAAAGAGGTCCTGACACTATGATCCTTCTTGTGGGCGATGTGCTGCGTACCGTCTCCACCAGGATCCTGAAATCCCTCTTTAAGATCTCCGTTTGCCTCAGCCTGGTGTCGTTCACTCCGGCATGGAGAACAACCGCTCCGAAGTTCTCGTTCAGGATCGCGGGTACCTGTGCAGCGACATCGAGAACACGAGCACCAGGAAAACAGCGAGTGTTCACCTTACCTTTAGCTCCGGTAGCGCGGACATGCCGGACGATGGAATGTCCGAGAATCACAGTGTCGCCTTCCGTCTCGCGGAGAGGGGCGAAGCGGATCTCGGTCGAGATCTCGAAGGCCGGTGGGCAGGGGAGACGTCCTCGACCGGGGCTTGGCTCGTGGCTTCCGCTGCCGCAGCAACCAGGGTCCGTGCTGCACCGGTGCCGGAGTGGACGATACCTGGGCGGACCGTGTTGCAGGTGCGCTGGGCCTGGGCAGAGAAGCACGCGGAGTTGAGGTGCTGGGAGCGTTAGGTTCCACCCGGGAATTTACCTGGGACGAGTGCGCGTCCGCCCGGGATGTTTCCAGCGCCGCGTTCTGCTGTCACAGCTGGGCATGCTTTGCATGCAGCTCGCAAATCTGTTTCTCCAAAGCCTCCATCTCCAACTCCACCGTTTGCAACTCGAACGAGTCCTCACCTGTGCTCAAAGGCAGACACACAACCGGCATAGTGCTCATAATCACGAACAGATTTAAGATACAGAGATATGAGTAAGAGGCAATGAATATAGACAACACTAGTGATCGACGAGTTAACTAACTACAGGCACAAGTCAGAAAGACAAAAACAATTTAGGATTATTAAAAGAGGAAAAAAGGATAGATAAATAGTAAAGTTTGTTTGAAAACGCCGAGAGAAATACAAACACGGAACTCGCGGCAAACAAGTCAAACACAGGAAGCTACGTCACCGGAAGCAGAACTGCATGGAAAGTCAGGAGAGTAGGAGAAGAGTAAGTGTAGAGTAAAGTTACTTAGTGCTATAGGCCAGGGTGAGGAGGCTTGGAGTGCAGTCAGTGTTCCAATTCACCCCAAAGGTGTACAATAGGGTTGAGATCTATAACAAGCCACTCAAAAACTTCCAGTCCAACACATATAACCATATCTTCATGAACCTCAGTTTGTGCACAGGAGCTTGGTCATGATGTTTTAATTAAATTCAATTCAATTCAATTCATTTTTATTTCTATAGCGCTTTTAACAATTAACATTGTCTCAGAGCAGCTTTACACAGATAATGTGGTGATAAAAAATGAATATGATGTTCTTTATAGGTGTAAGTTTGTCCCTGATTAATGAGCCGGTGGCGACTGTGGCAAGGAAAATCTCCACGAGATGGCATAAGGAGGAAACCTTGAGAGGAACCAGATTTAAGAGGGAACTCATCCTCTCCTGGGTTGCACCAAATGTCCATTTATTGCAGATTTACGATGTTGCGGGGTACAGTGATGGTAAACAGAAGCAAACTGTAGTCCTGAGTCAGTGTAGCAGACTGTTGACATTAACTACAGTCCAATCCATCCTCAAAGCTCCCGTTTTTACTCCGGAATTTAATGGCAGCACCCAAGGCGTTGATGAGAAACCGTCCCCAGCTGCACAGAGTGACCTCCAAATTAAGAGAACACTATCCAGAGGCAGGCCTGGATGAAGTGGGAAGATCCACGGAGGGAAGAGAGGCAGGAACAGTGATCACTGGAACCTCAGGAGCATGTTTAACTCGACAAAGAGAGAGAGAGAGAGAGAGAGAGAGAAAGAGAGAGAGAGGAGGGGTGACAGGAAGAGAAAGATATAGATTATTATGTCATTGTTGTATGATAGTTAATGACACTGTGTAGTTCGGACTCCGGCAAGACTCGCTATGGCAGCATAACTAAAAGGGAGAACCAGAAGGTAACACAGACATGAGGGATCTCTGGGATAAGAGACAACCCACCACACCACCGTCAACAAACCTGAGTGAACGTGTGAATGTGAGGGGACGACAGCATACAAATATCCCAGTTCACCAAACACTCTATATCCATGATCCCTCCAGATCTGCACCTTTACCTAAGAAAAATTTACTGATAAAAGACGACTAAATAAATACATTTTAAACCTTGACTTGAACACTGAGACTGTGTCTGAGTCCTGAACACTGATTAAAAGTTTGTTCCATAACTGTGGGGCTTTATAAGAGAAAGATCTGCCCCCTGCTGTAGTCTTCATTATTTGAGGTACCAACAAATAGCCTGCCCATTTTGATTTAAGTAGGCATGGAGGATCATATTGGTACACAAGTTCAGTCAGATACTGCAGCGAGAGACCATTAAGTGCTTTATACGTCAGTAGTAGCATTTTATAATCAATGCGAGATTTAATTGGGAGCAGTGTAAACTGATTAAAACAGGGTTGATGAGGTCATATTTTTTAGATCTCGTGAGGACTCTTGCTGCTGCATTCTGAACCAACTGAAGCTTATTTCTGCACTTACTCGAACACCCAGACAGTAAAGCATTACAGTAGTCTAATCTAGATGTAACAAAAGCATGAACTAGTTTTTCTGCATCCTGTAACGACATCATATTTCTAATTTTAGCAATTTTTCTAAGGTGAAAGAAGCCGATCCTGGTAAAATTATTCACGTGAGCCTCAAAGGAAAGACTCGGGTCAATAATAACACCAAGGTCTTTGACTGCTGTACACACTGAGACAGAAACACCATCCAGAGATGCTACGTAATCGGAAAGTTTACTTCTAGCTGCATGTGGTCCTAGTAAAAGTACTTCGGTCTCATTTGAGTTGAGCAGAAGGAAGTTATCAAGCATCCACTGTCTAATGTCCCTTACACACGCCTCAACATTGTTAAGCTGATCTCTCTTATCTGGCTTTGCTGAAATATACAGCTGTGTATCATCAGCATAGCAATGGAAGCGAATACCATGTTTATGTATAATTTCACCAAGAGGCAGCATATATAAAGAGAAAAGCAGTGGGCCTAAGACAGATCCTTGCGGAACACCAAACTTTACCTCAGAGAGTGTGGAGAACTCACCATTTACATCAACAAAATGATAGCGATCAGTCAAATAAGACCTGAGTCAGGAGAGAGCCACATATGCCTGGAAAAGTCAGGTTTCCCAGAAGTTTTGTTCATATAGTTCATATTGTGATTGCTTTTAGCTATCAAACTTTACCTTCACTAAATCCACTCGAGTGATTTATGCTGTTTAAGACACCCGAGGCTTCATTATGAGTATATAGCGATACGAAGATAATGAAAAATTCCTGTATATATATATATATGTATTTCTCCAGATACCTACGCTAATTAAACACAAAATGCATTTCTTTTGGGTTAATTGCATTAAATGATTTAAGTCCAACATCTTTTAGCATCTTATTATAACTCTGAGTCATTATATCGTCAGCCAACGTTGGCTTGCTTCGTCTTTATAATTCCTCAATGCGTTCACAATTAGTTGAACTCATTTTGAAGTCTTGTTTGTAACGAGTGTAACATTGCATTACAGGGTTTAATCACCATGCAAATATCTGTATATACATTACTGTAGTTCACAGACAAGAAGATATAACAAGTTCGGGGTGGGGGGGTTTATTGCCTATAAGGAAGGGAATATAGGAAATACGGCCGCCTCTTCAGATGATCATTAGCGAGTCAGTGATTGTGAGGCAGCGGAAAGACTTTATTACATATTCCCTGGATACAACACAAAGCATCTCTATAATCTTCACCTCGGAGTGGCACAATGAACCGACCCATTTTCAATCATTTCTCTTGCGGCTGTATGCAAAGCAGGCCGTGGAAGTAATGCATTTCTGAGGAGAGCTAAAGCACATTACTGCATATGCAAAGGCATTTCCTTACACTGTTTTGTTTTTTTTTACCCTGAGATGGGAGAGGTGAATTGCCTCTGTATGGGCAGTCAGGGAAGAGAGTGGGTGGAGAAAAAAGCAGATGTTGCCTATACTGATTTACCGAGGTACTAGAGAAGACGTATAGTGCTGCATTTTGTTTTGCTAAAAATGTGATAATACTGTATATGTATTGCTTAGTTCAGCTCATCAGACATTGTCCCAAAGCAGCTTTACAAAAAGAAATAAAAATGTTTACGTCAGAAATTTGTCCCTGTACGTTTATCCCTAACAACTCCCTGAAATGATATGAGGGAAAAAGCGTTAGAGGAACCAACAATCAGACGGGAACCCATCCTTAACTGGATGTTACTGAATGTCAATTCATTACAGTTCCATCAATGTTCAGGTTGTCAACTGCTTCCTGATAGAGACTACAATGTAAAACTGTTCATGTTTACTGCAGCCCAACGCCATTGTAGCAGTCCAAATTACACTCCAAATCCATCTTCATGGTTCATGATTTAAATTCTTCATAATAATATCTTTGTGTTTTTGTGGAACCATTTTCAGCAGCAGCGAGTGGTCTCCAATCATAGAAAACTGCAACAGTTCTCAATCACTCCATCAGAAATAGTACATCATGCAGATCCATAGAACAACTGGGACCGGATTATTGCTGTGATTTATTCGATAGTATAATCAGAACATAAGTGATTAGCATTTAATTTCTATGAAAACTGTATTCAGAAATTAATTAAATTAATTTGAATGAATAATATTACCAGTGCATACCTTTTAGAATGGTAATGACTTAATCTAAGGATTTATCTTTTTATTTAGTGATATTAGTTAGTTATTTTTATAAAATGTAATCAAACATCTATCTATCTATCTATCTATCTATCTATCTATCTATCTATCTATCGATCGATCGATCAATCGATCGTATTTTCCGGACTATAAGCCGCTACTTTTTTCCCACTTTTTGAACCCCGCGGCTTAAACAACGAAGCTAATTTATGGATTTTTCCGAGTTTTTCCTGGTTTCACAAGCTTCAAAGCCAAAAACCTGAACCCCATAACATTAGACCAATGAAATTGCCGAACGGGTTCAGGTGAACCAATGAAACTCTTTATATTAAATCAGATGCGCTCCCACTGAATCGGGCCGCACCACATCATAAATATGGATGAGGTTCCTCTGACGTTTGACCTGCCGCTCACTCGGACTGTCTACAGGAAATGCGAATCATTCGTCACGCTGAAAACAACCAGGCATGAAAAAACACTTCACCTGTGTTCTGAGCTGCACGGCATCGGGAGAAAAGATTTACTGATGGTGATTTTTAAACGCACGACGATGCCAAAAGAAAAACTCTCGAGAGAAACTGTTGTGAAAGGAAGAAGGAAGACAGTGAACAATGACTTTCTTGGTAGGCTACTGTTTAGATACAAGCCGTGTAACAGACACTGTCTTTCATTAAAGCCTGTGTAAAGTTCATTAGTTTCAGTGTAGACACGGCTTATAGACAGGTGCAGCGTATTTATGTTCAAAATAAAAATCTTTGTAAAATTCAGTGGGTGCGGCTTATATTTGGGTGCGCTTAATAGTCCGAAAATTACGGTATCTATCTATCTATCTATCTATCTATCTATCTATCTATCTATCTATCTATCTATCTATCTATTCCATGTAATTCATTTATTCATTCATTGTCTGGTTTGACATCTTCATAACCTACAAATGTTATTGTTATTATTAACTATATTGTTTACATGTTTATTTATTTTGGGTTCTCAGAGCAAGAGGAAAGACGTCTTGAATTTGGGACGTATCTGAATTTATAGGAAAATGTCCTTATTATTATAAATTTTGGGATTATTTTTAAAAAATGACTTCTCACAATGCAACACATTAATATTTTAAACAGTTCTGTTTTTTACATTTTTTTTTATTCTTTTTTTTTTTTTTTTACATGTACCCCTCTTGATATGAATCATGGGTCCCAGCATGGTTCTGATACTTTGCTATTATTCCCAGACTCTGTGCGGGCTTTATTTATGCTTTGATATGTGGTGGGGTTTCAGCTCTGTCTCAAACCCCCTCCACCCACTGGTTTATTAACCTTTTGTGTTTACCTGTTGTGTGTTCGACCATTAATTACTGCATATTTATTCCCTGTTGATTCAACTTTTCTTTGCAAACTCCTCCCACTTCTGGAATACTGAGGGAAAATACATTTACATTTATGGCATTTGTCAGACGCCCTTATTAACTTACAATTATCTTAATCATACAGCTGAGCAGTTAGGGGTTAAGGGCCTTGATTAAGGACCCAGCAGTGTCAACGGGATTTGAACTCACGACCTTCTGATCAGAAGTGCAAATCTTAACCACTGAGCTACCCCTTTCGCAAGGGTATGCAATAAGAGCTCAGTTGGAGAAATTTATATTAGAATAATTGGGCCACGTCCCAAACTGAACACTATTATAACAATTACTAATGTTCATCAGTACACCACTGGGGTCAGGACTATTTAGGTTTAGTGAGCATTACACTATTTTAGACAGATTTTCTATTTGGATTTAACTGCAGCAGATGAGTGGCAGAAGTGGGGGGTAAAACAGGACGAAACTTTCATTATTAGCATTCCTTCACAGCCACACTCCATCCTGGAACATGAAGTAAGCTGTTTTCCAGATATTCTGTCAGTTCTAAATTGTCAAATGGTATTTTCCACCATCTTTGCTGAAAAAGCATAATAGTGAGAAGATCCTAACAGCAGGTAGTATCGATATCATATGTAATGCTTCCAGAGATGAGATTCATCTAGGTCTTATAGAAAACTGTGGCTGATTACACATAATACAGTGATAACACCACTATCCCGTGGAGGTCCCCTGGTGTTCTAGTGGTTAGGATGCGGCACTCTCACGGGTTCGATCCCCGGTCAGGGAACCAACCCCAGCCATTAGGGTTGCACAAGCCAGTGCACTCTTAGTGCCTGTCCCAAGCCCGGATAAATGGGGAGGGTTGCGTTAGGAAGGGCATCCAGCGTAAAACATCAAACATGCGGATGATCCGCTGTGGAGACCCCTGATGGGAGAAGCCGAAAGAAAGAAAAGAAACAGTGATAACACCACTGAAAGACAATGAACGTGATTTGTCAGATTCTGTCAAGTCCTAGGGAGTCCTGGATTCAGTTTTAATGGCGATCTGCTGCAAATATGAGCTGCTGAATCCATGTGAATACAAGCAGGGAAACGTGTTCAGTGTAAATACTGCTACTGTAAAGTGTGAAATATACACTATAGGGCTTACACTATGACATTTCCAGCCTAATGCAGTTCTTCCCAAAACTGCTTCCACAAAGTTGGAGGCACACAGGATGTCTTTGGATGCAGTGGCATTCAATTTTCCCTTCACTTGAACTAGGAGACTCAAACCTTGTCCAGCATGACAGTACTCCTTCTACAAAGCAAGCTCCATGAAAATATGCTTTACATGGTTTGAACTGGAAGATCTCCTGCTATAAAGCTCTGACCTCAACCCTATTGAACACCCCAAGCTTCCTCACCTCACCTACCTCAGAACCTGACTTTACTAACACTCTTGTTGCTTAATGAGGACAAATCTCCACAAAAGTTATTAAATCCACATTAATAAACTCTATTTTTTCTAACAAAGGTGTTTTGCGAGCACCATCCAATCAAAGGATTTAAAAATGCTGACGTTATCGTACGCCGGCTAGATAGACCCCAGTTTTGCCAACTCGTAATCTGATTGGTTGAAGCCCTGACACTACAATCTGCAATCTGATTGGATAGAAACTCCAACATAAACAGATACTTTTAGAAACCCAAGGGAAAATATCTGAAGTGAAGAGATTAGACTATTGGGAATATTTTAATGCATATACATTGGAACGCTGACCGCACCCCAGACTTCCTTACCTCACCTACCCCAGAACCTGCCTTTACTAAACCCTTGTGGTTGAATCAGCACAAATCTCCACAAGTAAGTGATTTTAACAGCAAATGGGGACTAAATGTGGAATGGGATGTTCAAAAAGCACAAACCAATCTTGAATTTTGAATCTTTGAATTTATCGCGATTTTCAGTTTTTTGCACATAACTATTTTGTTTTGCGAATGGTCCCCGGTTTCAGTTCATCATAAAAAACGAGTAGCGTATTTATTGGTTGTGGTATCCTCTGATGTCAGAAAGGGTGGAGTTAAAGAGTTGAAGACATACGTCACCAGTTTTAGCCAATGAAAATAAAGAATGCAACGTGTATCTTTAACTCGGCCCCTTTTTTGACATAATAGGAAACTTCAACCAATAAACAAGCAGAGAACCTATGCATAGGCTACGCTACAGTGCTGTACTGTACTACAGTATTTACTATAAATGTGATATTTCTACAAATTACAAAATTTATCTAGCAATATACACATCGTCCCCCGTTTACCGCAATGTACTTAATAAAACCACAGCGTGTCTATACACTGCTTTCCAGACACAACATGTCTACTCGCACAAGTGCCAATCATAACCAGGGGCGTGGTTTGGGAGGCGCTAAAAAAGTTACAAAAAAAGAAATGAACAAGGATCCTATAATTTTTCTCTCTAATGAACCATCCATCCAGTTTTTACACCTCAGAGATAAATCTACCAGCACCATGCCTTACAGTGGGCTCGTTATTACATAAAAAATGTAAATGCTGTGAATCAATCTGAATTTGTATTCTTAAACCTGGCTAATTCTTTTCCCAACCTGCTTCAGGGAATATATTTTAGAATAATCAACTTAATGTAATTTGCATGGAAAGAGGTTCGTAACTAGTGTTTTTTTTTTTTTTTTTTTTTTTGGGAGTAGATACCTGGAATGTTTTTTCGTGTTACACCATGTATGTTGATTAAAAAGCCCTCAAGCACTAAAGCAAAAAACAAAACAAAAAAAAAAACTAATGAGGCAAAACTGTTTGTATGAACTGGTGTAGTATGAAATTGAGAGTTCTCCTTCATACGCTACTGGCTCTTCGGCCACACACAATTCCGATGTGATCTTTCCTGTTCTGTATAAAAATAACTCCTTGTTGTTTGTAGTATAAATTATTTTATTCACGACCTACAGTAATAGCAATGCTAGTAATTACAGAAAGTTGCCTTATGCTGTTAATTAATTCCAGGACCCAGTGGTGTAAAGTATTTGAGTAAATGTTCTTTGTTACTGCATTTAAGTAAATTTTTCACCATCTTGTAATTAATTGATGCTAATGTAAAGGGGAAGAAAATAATAATAATAATATTATATATATGTATACGGTATATGTGTGTGTGTGTGTGTGTGTGTGTGTGTGTGTGTGTGTGATTGATTGGCCGGAGGTGGAAGCTGTAGTAAAATGGTAAAATGCTGACCCAACATTGACAATGATGTTTATCATAGCCGCATTCTCTTACAATAATCTTATGCTTAGTAGCATCAGCACCAGCAGTAGGAACTTTCTTTGTAGCCATGGAGACAAATATTTAAGTCGCAATTTAAGAGATGAGCATGGCCCTTACCCCTCAACTTCTCCAAATTCCAAATTCCGTAAATGTAAATTTAAATGCAGAACTGTGGAGACCGTATTCGTGCAAAATAAGACAATATTTAAAATTTTTTCAGCTTTAAAATGATTTAGCTTTATTGCTTTATATTGCCATTCCAACAATGTTTTTTTTTTTGTCTCTGCTGCTTTCAAAGCAAAGCGCATCCAATCCTTCAAGGCAAAAACAAAGAAAATGAAAAGAAGAGCTTCTTCCTGCAGGCCAGCCAAGAAAACACCTAGCACCTGGACTTTCTCATTTTTTGCACAATTGTAAAAATTGATTGTCACTTTAACACTGGACCGGCACAGTACAGTGTCACTTTAATATCAGCACATTGACACTTTAGAGACAATCACACTGGGACGCTTTAAAGACTGGACTCTGTCAATATCTATGTCATATACATATCCATCTCTTTCTGCCTAATTTTTGTAATTTATATATATATATATATATATATATATATATATATATATATATAT
>JAAIIK010000151.1:427451-437980 GCA_014706435.1 Silurus glanis
AAGAGTGAAAAATTTAAGGGGGTCTGAATACTTTCCGTACCCACTGTATATATACTGTATAGGTTTCCAGATCAGACATACATGAAAGAAATGATCACTGCTATAAGCATTGAATAAAATATGCTTTATGAACCTATACATTAAAAATCTAAATAAAATTCAGTTTGTTTGACTTAAATTGGTTTTATTTTTTTTTTTTAACAAGGAACAATCGTCCCAAAGCAGCTTTACAGAAACAAATAGATTAGATTAGCAGATTTTCAGCTTCTTGAAATGTTCATGCTTTTTTTCTGTAGCCTTTTAGCCCCTTAAGGTTTCCTTTCACAGTGCAGTATATACTGTTGGCATAAAACACATGGCAATGATTGTTTTCACACTTACAACTGCCTCCATTAATAGTAATATTTGACAGTACACTTGCTTATGCATTGTGTGGGTCGGGAAAAAAAAAAAAGATCCACGTTTCATAAAAAGGAAGAATAGGAGGATATTGAAAAGAGTAGGTGTAGATTTGAATAGACTCAGTCATTATTAACAACAACCTATAGTAACCTGAGAATTAAAAAAAATTGGAATGATTGATTGCATTGGTTGCAGTAGTTGTTACATTTGGATGTGTGCAATGTCCCCACTACTATTGTGACTCCGCTTTCTCTTCTCCACAATGATCACCTTGTGTGAAATCCCTTGTGTGTGATGATGAGGTCAGTTAGCTGATCATCTAATAGCCACCTGGCACACTTGCTTGACCTGACAATGTGTCATATACTATTGAGAATCACACCTCTGCCTGTCACACATTCTCATTGCTTTTGTATTAATCAAATGACTGACAGAGAGGGAAATCTTCAAGCTAGCGACTAATACGATGTCACCGTGACTTGAATTGAGGTGGAAGTCTGGAGAGAGATAAGATCTGAAGGGAAGTGAAAGGATTAAATCAACTCAAAGTAATTCGCTTTGTTTGAGCTCGGTTGCTAGATGCCTGCTGCAGAACCGTGTTCAGCTTGTTGTCCTGCGTTGTGTTTGTTACATTGGAGAACCTCTCAAATTCTTTGGAATTTGAAAGATGAAATAGCATTTTGAGATTAATTGCGCAGTGATTTATTGCACTTTCACACCTAGCAATCTGCCCAAATCAGAGTGAAATTGATCCTTTTGGTTTGAGATTTTGGTTTGGTTTCACAATGTAAATTATGGAACTTAGCAAAAAGAAAGAAGCTCTGTGCTTTGGCTGATTTTTTGCTACGTATATCTACAAAAACACCCCAAACACACAGCATGCTCGACTCATTTCCTGCAGCTCGGTTAATTTAGAGACAAATTGTTTTTTGTGATTGAACTGCACTCTGAAATCGTCCGATTCCGCCTCACTTAGATGCTCTTGGATCGTTTGTTTTGGTCTGGAGTGTGATTGCCCTTTTCACCCATTGAAAGGAAAAACACCAGGGATCCATTCAAATGGAAAACAAAGGCTGCATATGAAAAAGAAATCCCTTAGATATGTTCAGTTTATTTAGCATTGATCTATTCCATCTATCCATCCATCCATCTGTCCATTTTCTTCAGCTTATCCTGGTCCAGGTAATGGTCTAGATCAGGGGTGTCAAACTCAATTGCACAGGGGGACAAAACTTAAAATACACTTTAGGTCGTGGGCTGAACAGGATAAACATTTATTGAACACACTAAAACAATGTTAAATATTAATAAAAAAGACGGGAATATTATACCAGAAATCAACTTGTACTTAACTTAAAATATTTTGCTCTCCATAAAAATATCTCCTGTCAAACACCAGACGTCTCACACCTTCATCATGCAGCTCTTCAGAAACCTTTGCTCGGTAAATGGCCGGGCTGATTTGCCTCTGATTTCTCCTCTGCTACAATAAAACTTGCTTTCACACCAGCTTCACTTTGTGATTTTGCTCTGGTGAAAAACGTCTACTGAAATGTCAGATTTTTCTTTAACTCTTCTACTTTCTGTATCTTCTGCTCTGCATTCAGGTTTTTCAGCTTCTCCTGATGTTTTGTCTCGTAGTTCCGTCTTAGATTCAATTCCTTAATTACAGCCACATTCGCTCTACAAATAAGACACACGGGTTTACCGGCAGTGTCAGTAAACATCTACTCAGAATCCCATCGGTTTTAATAGGCTCTGATTTCAGAATCAACTTTTCTCTTCGCCATTGTGAGGGCCTTCACAATAAGTTACAGTAGGGTTGGATACATCAACAGCAGCTCAACTTGATTGATGCTGGAATGTTCCCAGGAAGCCTAGAGTTTGGCAAGGAAGCTAAAGCGCTGCATTATGGGATCTGTATTTTGTGTTATCATTAATAATAATAATAGGTCTATATAAAATTATCTTGATTTTGTACGTTGGGCCAGATGTGGCCCGCAAGCCTTGAGTTTGACACATATGGTCTAGATATTCTCAAACCTTCCACTCTCTAGCCAGCTCCTCCACAGCAATTCCCAGGTTCTTCCAGGCCAGGTGAGAAATATCCAACTAGTCCTTGGTCTTTCCCAGGGTCTACCCTTAATTAGACATTCCTAAAAAATCTACCCAGGGATTTGTGCATAGAGCACAGACATTAACCTTGACTTATAAATCAATTATAAAAGTGATAAAGTATCTGCAAGTAAAAATAAAATGGCATGTCAGTTGTGAAAAGGGTGAGAAATGTACAGTAGGTCAGGATCTTTGGGGTCATCGGCCATCTTGGTCTAGCACTTTCGGGTCGTCGGGCATCTTGGTCTAGCACTTCCGGGTCGGTGGCCATCTTGATCTAGCACTTCCGGGTCGGCAGCCATCTTGGTCTAGCACTTCAGGGTCGGCAGCCATCTTGGTCTAGCACTTCAGGGTCGGCGGCTACTCGATACATGCAAGAAACACGATTTGTACTGCACATGTGCAAAAACACAAAAAATTGCTGCTATCCTGTCACTTCCTGTCATCACCAACGGTTTTACGTCAGTCTAGCGATATTTTGTGTTTTATGTACAGCTTCAAGAATTTCTATTGAGAATTCAGATTGAGTAGACAGAAGGCCATTTACACCTGTTTTTTGCCAGATGGTCTTCTATATTTTTAGTGTTCCTGAGACTCATCTCGCCTGTTTACCTGTGCTTTTTGGTTTTCTGGTTTTGAATTTATGGACCTTCTGTTCATCTGTTAGTTCGCATTCAGATTCTTCGACTGCGCTTCTCTGACTCTGTCTCTGCTCTCCCGTGTTGAATATTGGACTGCTGAACTTGATGTACAAACGTCTGCGTCACTGGCGATCTTCAAACGACGCTTGAAGACATACCTCTTCCTTTAACTAGCAGTTTTCCCTTTTTTTTGTCTATGTTTTGATCTGTTAATGATTTATTAATTGATAGAGACTCAAAGCACTTTTGTACGTCACTCTGGATAAGGGTGTCTGCTAAATGCTGTAAATGTAAATTAAAGACACTTTTCTATACTTCTGTCTACATCCTGCTTTTGGGTCCAACGAGTTGGTTTCTGACACACTAGGCATGGACCCAATGATGGCACCTGGGAGTTAGAAAGTTTGGGTAATACGAAATTACTTTCTACTCTGCAGGACACATGGTTATCTTCATTGATGCAGATTTTCTCAACAGCATCCTGATTGCACTGACCACAATGGGAACCTAAAGCAGATGAAAGTCTCTGATAGATTTTTCTTCTACAAAAAGATCAGATTTCTTTGAATAATATGGCATTTCTCTTTAATGTTTGAGATGTACCACACACTAGGAAAAACTCATTTAATTTTGAAAGTCAAAGAGCCCTCTTCATTTCCAATCAAAAAAAGAGACTCAAATGCACAAAACAATTGGGAACTGGGAGATAATTGCAAAGTGCCTTCAGAGATAA
Organism: Silurus glanis; assembly: GCA_014706435.1. Lineage (NCBI taxonomy): Eukaryota > Metazoa > Chordata > Actinopteri > Siluriformes > Siluridae > Silurus > Silurus glanis. Next base: position 431,343 of record JAAIIK010000151.1, read on the forward strand.
CCACACACGCAACAATCTTTCAATCACAATCCTTAAAAAAATCTGTGTAACAAAACTATAGAGATCAAATAATGGTGAGGTATTCCACTTCCATGTCGAGCATTCAGCAGATGACCTTAATCAGATGTGAATAAAGATGAAGACAAGTTTGTACATTAATATGAGTGGCCCAAGAAAATGGGATTTATACTGTATCGAGTGGACGGTTAAGTGCTTAGTGAAGAGGTCTTTGTTTAAAAGATAGACACTGAGCTAGCTGTTTGGACAGCCAGGGGAAGTTTATTTCCCGACCTTAGTTTCAAGAAAGAGGAGAGTCTCGATGCATGTCTCTTGAGGGATGGCAGGTCGAGCCATGAAGTGCTTGTGCTTGGACAGTCAAGGGAAGTTCATTTCACCACCTTTTGTGTCAGGACAGAGAAGAGTCTTGATGCATGCCTCTTGAGGGATCCTGGGTCAAGCCATGCCATGCTTGTGAGGCTCAGATGGAATGTCGCACAGAGCAAAATGCGGTTTGATAAGTGCCTGAAGGTACTGTAGGTGGAGGCTTGTCCATTATTTCATTTTTGAAGGCAAGCTTCAGTGTATTCAATCTGATGCTGATTTAAATTCTCTATTCACAATCGCCATTTAGGTTACACAAGTGTTTGCTCAGTCGCTTGTCAACAAATGTAATCTTAAGATCAGCTTGGATTATTGTGATCTGCAAATTCACCCATGCCATTTATATAAACATCCAAGCGGCCTTTACGTGAAGAAATATCCAAATCTTCATTATATTGCGAGTAGAAATATACGAGGTGGTATCGAGACTCACTCTGTTTACCATAAAGTACTTAATTTATCTACGTTTACACACTATTACCTTCAAAATAGTCCCCTTGAACAGCAATACAGAGCTCCCAGATTTCCTACCACTTCTGGAACGTGTCCTGGAAATCTTCTTTCGAAGCGCGTCAAGCACCTTTCGCGACACACTGTGGATCTCAGGAGGCAAATCTGGCGAGTTGGGTGGGTGCAAAACTGAAAAAATGCGGATTGTTGACGATCATCATGCACAAGTTGCTAAACGGTTTCGACATTTTCGGGGGTTGAGCTCGTTAAAGATCTTCTTGATCTCTTATCATTTTTCAGTGATGTTCTTCCACTCTTGAAGCACTCTTGACACTCAAAATACCTCGAACGAGTCATTGCAGCATAGTCAAAAGTCAAACTTATGTCACGTCAAACGTCTCTATGGCAGATTCGCCCAGTTTCATGCAAAGTTTCACGTTTGCTCTTTGTTCTAACTTGCTGTATGGGATGAAATCACAGATGTGGTGAAGCACATGCTCAGAACAGCACCAGTTACCACTATTGAGCTTGAAAATTTTAATAATCACCTCATATATGTCAAATCAGTTTAGCAATATGATGTGAGAAGGACATTTGACGCCTCAGATCTACACCATGTTTGTGCGCACAGATGTATGGTGCAAGCCAGGAATTCTTCAGGGAGATTAAAGACCTTGATGTACTGTAGGAATGCACCTTCAAGGACCTACAGTAGAGTCTTCTCACTGTTCATGAAAGGATGTCAGACAGATGAGAGGGACATGAGTGCCTGAGGGAGCAAAGAAGGTTAGTTGAGTGTCATCAGAATAGAAGTGGCATGAAAGACCATGTCAACACGTGACGCCCACTCAGAGAGAACGTACTGAGGAATGACAGAAAGGACCAAACAATGACCTTAGTGGAATACCTGTCGAGAGCCTGAATGGATCAAATGTGGATCCCTGCCAAGTCATCTGATAGGACAATTCATCTCGGAATGAATGCAAGAAACTATCATGCTGGGATTGAAATTCCAAGAATGATGAGGATCGACGGGAGATTCTTATGGTTGACTTGAACGATCTCCCAGCAATGGTAGATTTACTGATCTTATGGCATGACCCTTTTCAGTAAGAGCCACAAGGGCTGTTTCAGTGGATAGTAAAAGAAAGAGGTTAAATAGCAAACCCAGAAGTTAAGAATGAGTCTGAAGGAGGAAAGAGAGGGTTAAGTATGAATGCATGGATCAGATGCCAAAGCTTCATCTTCACTGTATCTTCTAGAAGAATGGCCTAGCAGTAATCACGTACAAGAGGAATTTCAATAAAATATGAACGTGAGGATATTAACATTAAGATTCTCCAGCTGCTATGTAGCAAGTGCCCATTGAAGGATCAGACTTACAAGGACTTCTTGGTCTAGAAGATAGTAACTAGAGGAAGAAACTGGAAGGAGAGTAAAGAAAAGGCAGTATCAGTAGCTGATTGAAACAATAGAGAATGAACAGAAGCAGTGTGAGCTAGGGTTGTTAGGATACTGGAAGCTAGAAAAGAAAGACAGATGGAGTGGAGGTTGCAGCGAGTGGCGGGGGGGGGGGGGTATTTGTTGACAGGAAGTGCAGAGAGGATGTGAGTAAAAGGGAAAATGAAGCTTTATAAAGCTACCTAAAAAAAGGTTGGTAAAGCTAAAAAGGGAGTATTCTTGCATTACTTGCAATATACCATTCGAAGAGTGAGAGGGAGAGGTTACAGTTTTTCTCAGTTGCTTTAGAGCATTTCTTGAATCATTCTTTATATCTGCAAATCAGTAAAGTGCATTTCTCAAAACAATTAGTACAAACAGCACAACACAACGGATTTGTTGCAAAAGCCTGCACTTTTCTCAAAATCCTCACTTCATCTGTCAAAAGTAAATATTTGTGTGAATGAACATCTCATTGCAAATAGAATAACAAGTCCTTTTGTTATTGTTCAAGATCGCAAAATGTTTAGTCGTGTTGTGAGTATGACGGAACACGGTTTCAGTATTTTTTTTTTTAGTAAACTACGGTGTGGGTTACAATGAGTGAAAATGCACAAGGCTGAATTTCTTCTGTACGGCATTTATGAATTTCAGCAGCACAAATGTACACATTACTGTAACACTATTACAGTACAGTAAAAGTATGATTACTGTTCAACATCCCGATTGCAAGAGACTGAACAGGATTCATACTTTTACCTTCAGACATTCCAGATGAATCTCGAATGTCACTAACAGAGGGGAGTCAACGGCATCAGATCAACCGATGGTCAACTAGTTCTCTAAAACAGGTCAAAGGTGAATCTTGTTTCCTCCATTTTCAGAAATTGAAATTCTGTGTTTTGTCAAATGAAGGTTCACAAGATTCACCTTTGACCTGTTTTAGAGAACTAGTTGACCATCGGTTGATCTGATGCCGTTGACTCCCCTCTGTTAGTGACATTCGAGATTCATCTGCACAATTCATCAGTTCAATTTACAAAAAAAAAATGTTCAACTTAACAGATCCTGACAACCGGTTTAACCATTTTGCATTCAATAAACTGATGCCGAGATGTTTTGTGGGTTAAGACAATTCAGGTGAAACCAGTATAATATATTTTCATCAACATGAACATAAATGACTGACAAAGTAGGAAACAGCAGTCAGTTGTACAAAATCAATTAAATGAATGTATCAAAGCATTCGCAATTTCATCAAAGCAACGAGAAATGCTTTGATGATGTACACAAGTGACTAAATGATGTGGAGGTTGAACAAGTCATTGTGAGTCAATTTCATTTCTGATCTGAGAAACGCTCCGAAGCAGCTGAGAAAAACTGTAAAATAAGACCGTGGAAATAGCATTCGTGTTGGACGGAAGCAAGTCGATGCTGTTTTTAATGGACTTTTAGAGAAAATAGGACCAAATTTGCTGATATCCCTGAATTATCTGGGGTGATCCAGGTTTCAGTCTGAGCCAAAAAAGTGGAGGAAGTGAAGTGAAGTTTAAGCTGAAATGAACTAATTTTCTGGATGAAAGACACGAGGTTTCAGAAGCCACCTTCCACTATTTGTTGGCACTAAGACAACAGTGGGGGGTAGATGAAGTTCAGGCTCTGAAATGTAGAGATTGTTGTCCTGGTCTGTGGGTTGTAAAGACATAAATTGGACTGGGGACATGTTTGAAAAAAGGAACATGAACTTAGGATAGAGGAGTAAGAGTAATACCAATTGCCAATGCTGGACTGATGTATTTTTAAAATAGTAGTCTTCAATTCCCAGAAGGGACAGAAGATGATGGACAGATATTGAGTAAAACAGCTCTGTAATCACAGCTCAAAATTTATGTTATTCAGGTAACCATGAAGAAATGTAAAAAGAATAATGGCTTATAATAATTCACACAGAAAATGGTTAATACTATAGGCTATATTGCATGGGGTCTTTTTTTTATTATTTAAACTCACACATGGTAACCAGGGCTATTTTAAGGCTAGAATGTGATGCAGGCTGTCACAAAATTAGCCATTATGGTAACCATGCTAATATTTATTTTTTACAATTCATATTCTTGAACCAGTATGACAATCTACAGCCCAATTCAGGTTTTAAATCCATGCCTAGTTTTATACCCCACAGTGTTAAGTACACAAAAAAAGAATTCACCAGTAATGTTGAAAATGAAATCGCCACTGAGAGCGGTTCCCTTGAAACCTGAGATGGCTCCATTCATGCACATGACCTTTCGAGTGCTGTAGGTGCTATCAGAGAAGCAGCGTTCGATTATAAAATGATGAGAAGAATCCCTTAATCAGCTAATGTAATCCTCTTAGACAGATATTATCGTCAACAAACTAAGCATGTCTTTTCATTGAAATGGCTATTGAATGTGCTGGATTTTGAATAGTTAGTCATCATGTAAAAACCTTCAGCTGTTAAACTATTGTTCATGTGAATAAAATCAGCAATGGTACTTTTGATGCATTTGGGTTATACTTTTCCTATCGGGGCACTCAGCCAAAAAACCCTGTCCCTGTCAGGAATTTCCGACAGGGTGAGCCACAGATGTATTTCTGTGGCTACTAAGGCTGACATGGAGCTTGGAGTGACATGACATGGAGTGACATAACTCCTTAATGTCGTCAGCCCCAGAGTTAAAGCCCTCGTCCAACTCTTGCAGCAGGTCAGTCTGGTATGCCTGCAACACACCCATCATGTGGAGTCATCACGCCCTGCTGCTGCGTAAGCCCTGTCCACTAGAGCCGACGTAGATCTCAACGGCTTAGTAGGCAATACCAGAACCTTCATCGATGCAACACCTGGGCAGAGATAGCCAGCTAGCGTCTCTTCAACCCTGAACCCTACTAAATTCGCGATTAGCGAATGCGGGGGAAAGGTACGGGCCGCATATGGGGTCTCCCAGGACCTAGACACCTTGGTGTCACCTCATGAAAAAACGGTAGGCCTCAGGGCGGAGGCTGTGCCGCGGGACGCAGGAAACGCTCATCCAGCTTGCTGGGAACGCGTTACCGCCGCTTCACGTCGGGCCAAGCTATCTCTAGCTTAGCGACGGCGCACGTCACTACCTCCAGGAGCTCCTTGAACAGCACAGGCTGTGAGGAGTTTTGCAATATGAAAATTCTCCCTCCTCAAAGGAAGAAATCCGGAGCTCCGCATCACACACCCCAGAATAAGGGACCGCCGAAGCGAGTGCTTTTCCCCGGGGAACTGGAGCTTGGCCCAACAGGAGAGGCTGGAGAGGATATATCCATCTCCATGCCTTCTGCTAGGTCGGCCTGTGAGCCCCACGACCTTCAGTGCCGCTTTCTCTCAGCAAAAGCGGGGCCTGAGCTGCGAGGGAGATCACTTTCCTCAAAGAGTAATCTCCGAGAGCGGAGAGTGCGGATAGTCATGCGGCTACAGCATGGACAATCGTCTCTCTCTCGCCAATTGTGCATGCTCTACTCCAAACAACACAAAGCTCATTTTGGTTGTAATGAAACGTAATGAAACGGGGGCAAGGAGGGACACACATGCGAGAGTTTGTTTACTTCTTAGCCATTGCTGCACAGATTCACACACAAAGCGCTTACCTGAACAACAGAAGCTGATGTCGCTGGTATCGCGCTCCAATTTTTTAGCTTCCTGGTTTGCGCGACGTCGCCCGCCAATGACGTCACAACTGCCTTTTGGCCGGATTTTATACATGATTCAGAGCATGAACAACACGAGGCGTTCCCAAAGCATTTTCGACGCAGCTCGAGTTCCTGAAAGGGAACCCTATTACTCACACTAACTCTACCCTTTACTCTAATCCTAATACTCACACTAACCCTACCTCTTACACTAAACTTTCTTTCTTTCGGCTTCTCCCATTAGTGGTCGCCACAGCGGACCATCCGCATGTTTGATTTTGCACATGTTTTTACGCTGGATGCCCTTCCTAACGCAACCCTCCCCATTTATCCGGGCTTTGGACCGGCACTAAGGCTTGCGCAACCCTAATGGCTGGGGTTGGTTCCCTTACCCGGGATCTAACCCTAATACTCACACTAACCCTACCTCTTACACTAACCCTAATAATCACACTAACCCTAATACTCACTCTAACCCTACCCCTTACACTAACCCTACCCCTTACACGAACCCTAATAATCACACTAACCCTACCCCTTACACTAACGCTAATAATCACACTAACCCTGATGCTCACTTTAACCCTGCCCCTTACACTACCCTTTACCTTACGCAAACCCTAATACTCACACTAATCCTACCCCTTACACTAACCCTGATACTCACACTAACACTAACCCTTACACTA
>JAAIIK010000151.1:437990-449454 GCA_014706435.1 Silurus glanis
CCCTTACACTAACCCTGATACTCACACTAACACTAACCCTTACACTATCCCTGATACTCACACTAACACTGACCCTTACACAACCCTTATCTTTACACTAACCCTAATACTCACAATAACCCTGCACCTTACACTAACACTAACCCTGATACTCACACTAACCTTAACTCTAACCCTAGCCCTTACACTAACACTAACTCTAACCTTAACATTGACCATTGGACTAACCATAAAATTGACAAATGCTCCTATATGGTTTTCTTGTATACAAAAGTGAAATCATGATTGTTATAAATTTTCATTAGCTGTATGAAGCCACCAACACCAAACAGATCAACATTGTATTCAAGTATTCAATCATCTCCATATTAGATTAGATTAGATTAGATTCAACCCACACAGCTCAAAGAATGAAAAATAAAAAAAATAAGGCTTTTACATTTACATGTACAACATTTGGAAGAAGCCTTTATCCAGAGTGACGTACAATTTATTAACTGAGTGGTTCAGGGTTAAGGGCCTTGTGCAGGGGCCCAGCAGTGGCATCTTAGGGATACTGAGATTTGAACTCAACAAAGAGCCCAAAGAGCAACACTAGGACTAAGTTATTCCATCTATTTGTTTAATTCTTGCCAATTTTATGACCAATGACTTCTTGTGAAGACCATCAAAAGAGTGTTTGCCCAAGAGTGTGTTTTGTGTGGACTAAAATTAACAACTGGAATGCAAAAGAAGGCATTAGGTAAAGTGAATACATTGTTGAATATCTAACCATGCCGCAGTTTTGTTGGTCAGATTTCCATGTCATCTTGTTAAAAATGAGTGTTTTCCTAATTTTTTGAAAGCACGCACCTCACTCGCGGAACGAGAACTGTTCTCTCAGCAATCAAAAGTTAATGAAACGTATGCTGGAAGTCATCTTTCGGTGGAGGAAACTTACCTTCGGCTGCATTATCAGAAAGCATGCACCATCCATTTACTGATTAATCAAGATGACATTATTTAATGGGAAAGAAAAAGTTCAGGTGAGTTTGAGGACCTGGATGTAATGAGAAGAGCACAAACAACACTAAATTCATCTCTTATGAGACACTAATGTTATGGAGTTGATTTGTAAAGATGCTCTGTTTCCATCTGCACAGAAAACAACAGCACTTTTTTTAATGGAGTATAAAATGTTTCTACGAAAAATGGCTGATGGTGCTTAGGTTGTTCCTTAGAGTCAAATTAGAGAGTGGATATGAAAATTAAACAAGAGTAGAGATAGGGAGTAAAGAATAGAGAACATGGATTGTTTTTATTATTGCAGCAATCAACAGTCATTTCCTAAAAAGTTCATGTATACTATAGGGACAACAGTACTAGGAAACATGACTTTCTCAGCCATATGTGGTTCTTCCCCAAACTGTTACCTCAAATTTGGAGGAAGTTATTGTGTAGAACATCTGGGGATGTAGTAGCATTAAATTTTGACTTTACTTTAACTAGGAGACCCAAACCTGCTCCACCATGAGAATGCTCCTGTACACCAAGCCAGCTCCTTAATCTGTGAAGTTTAGATGGGTTGGAGTGGAAGATCTCCAGTTATAGAGCTCTAAACTCAACCCTATTAAGCATCTATGAGATTATAGAGTGGCCTTTTATTGTGGCCAGCCTGAGGAACACCTGTGCAATAATCATGCTGTCTAATCAGCATCTTGATCTGCCACACCTGTGAGGTGGATTATCTCGGCAAAGGAGAAGTGCTCACTAACACAGATTTACAGATTTCTGAACAATATTTGAGAGAAATAGGTCTTTTGTGTCCATTGAAAAAGTTTTATATCTCAGCTCATGAAAAATGGGGGCAAAAACAACAGTTTTGAGTTTATAATTTTGTTTAGTATATAATTTACATTTACGGCATTTTGGAAGACGCCCTTATCCAGAGCGACTTACAACTGAGCAGGGCGCGTTAAGGGCCTTACTCAAGGGCCCAGCAGTGGCAGCTTGGTAGTGGTGGGATTTGAACTTGTGACCTTCCAAACCCAAGTCCAATGCCTTAACCACTGAGCTACCACCTCCCCTTATATAATAGCAAACCTCCTGACCCACATCAGTACCTGACTTAACTAATGAAATGTTCCAAAAGCATTTTTGAATCTTATAGTCAGGTTTTATACATATATTGTTTCACAACTTGCTGTTTTTTTTCTTTTTCCAGAGTTGATAGCACTCACAGAAAGCATTATCTCACCATGCATTTCTTTTCTCAATTCTTTCTTTTCCATCTCCTGTGACAAAAGGATTAAAAAACTGCATTCGGAACGCTCTCCAAAATTCGTACCACTACTGTATAGTGTCCACTTCTGGTATCAGGAAGGTCTTGATCCAAACCTCAATGAATCAGTGTAAATCAGTGTTAAGCTCCACCAACATGAGAAAACACTAAATATGTAAAAACTGAGGCACATTTATAAGATCTGATTAGCAAAAAGAAAGCTTAGACCATATGCATTTCTGCCAATGCATTCATTTTTTTAAGTGTTTTTTTTTACAATTTTTTCTTTCTTTCTTAAAAGGTTCTTGAAAAGTTTGACACAGATTTAATTCTATACAGTCAGTAGAGTGTTGCAGAATTTCAAATACAAACTGAATGACATTGTTCGCAGATGAAACCTTTGTGAAGTTCAGCACCAGACTCATAGTTTTATTTCCTCACATTGAGAACCCAAAGGAAATCAACTTGAACACTGGGAGAACATCCAAAAACCATCACCCCAGTGAAAAAAAAAACCACAACCCAATCTCACTTACACTATCCACTGCACCGCCAGGCCACACTAATAAAACATTAATAGCAACAAATTCGCTCCTGGAACACTTGCTTAATATTTAATTCAGTAATGTCACTAACACTGATTAAAGTATAATCCAAAATATGAATCTCCTGCTGTTAAAACACTAAAAAAGTGCTGCTTGGTCAAACCGAAGAGTTACATAAACCCTTGTTTGAGCTGAAAGTCCTGCCTGTGAACCAACGATCTCATGTAGACGTGATTTCAATTCATCACGATTACACGCATTGCGTCATAGTTATCTTCTACAGGGATTAAAAAAAAAAGTGAAACAATGTGACAGAAATTAGATGGAGGATTAGTGTTAATCGTGTGAAGCCAGGCAGCTTAAAAAACACACGATTACTCAAATTGTCCTCTAGTGTCATCGTGGACCATTGAATGATAAAGCTCTGTAATCCGTATAAGGTATTTAAACTGTTTAGTATATTGAAGGATTTCATAATTTGTATAGTGAAGTGGTGACAACATTTTTCATCTTTTTTTTCAATATTCAATCCATATTTGTTATTTTGTACGTTTTTTTTTTTGCCAGTGTCATATTCACACACACTTTCCTTTTTTATTAAAAACTCAATTTCATTTTTTATTTTTTGCTATCTTTCTCTTATTTCCGTTGTCATCTTTCTGTATGTTCTATAATCTTGTAGCCAAGCTTTGGCAATACGAGTGTTCATAACTTCTTCTTCTTCTTCTTTCAGCTTCTCCCATTAGGGGGTGCCACAGTGGATCATCTGTCTCCATACCCCCCTGTCCTCTACATCTGCCTCTTTCACACCAACTACCTGCATCTCTTCCTTCACCACATCCATAAACCTCCTCCTTGGTCTTCCTCTTTTCCTCCTTCCTGGTGGCTCCATCCTCAGCATTCTACTACTAATATACCCCATGTCCCTCCTCTGCACATGTCCAAACCATCTCAATCACACCTCCTTCACCTTGTCTCCAAAACGTCCTACATGCACTGTCCCTCTAATAAACTCATTTCTAATCCTGTCCATCGTCGTCACTCCCAATGAAAACCTCAACATCTTCAGCTCTGCTACCTGCTACTGTCATGCCAATAAAGCAAACTTTGAATCTTGAATGTCCCAATGGCAGGCAAATCTAAAGTCAAGAACATACAAAATGGACATTTAACCATCAAACAACATGAATAAAGCAAGATGTGAAAGATGAATTAGAACAGGGGTTAAAACCAGATATTCAAACACCTTAGTAATACAGCTCGGTATTGATGTGAAGATCGGATCATTTTAGTGACTCAGTCATCAATATGTACAAATCATTTTTATGATTCATTTAGTTCATTTCATTCCTTTAATCAACTTTATAGAGTACATAGGAGCCATGTGACAAAAGGACAAACGTCTCGGACCAGAGGACTAATGAGAGATGACGACTCAATTCTGAAACGCACTGTAGAGTGTCTATGGGAGTCACATGATAAAAGAACGACTCGGGCTAGAAGAGTCGAAAGGTAAACTACACAATTCTTGTTTCATGTATGTAACCTACAGAGATTTAGCGATGCTTTGCTGATGTACGTCCAGGAGAAAATGAACTAATCCCTCTTTGAGACGACACGTTCTCCTTAGTCACATTAAAGTCTCTACAGCTTGGAGACCGAGAGCATGAACAAACAGAGCGTATACTTTGCAACGTGTCAGTGAAGAAAAGTTTTTCAGATATACACAATTGTGATGCATAAAATGCTAGCTAGCTGATTTGGTGACTGGGATTGTAGGAACCATTTGGATGTCTGCTGTGGCCATGTTCATAGTTGCTCGGAGATATAATTTGGTGTAGACTTGAAATTCAAGTGGATCTTAATTAGACGTGAATTTATAGGGTTAATAAATAAAGCCATTATTAAAGAATGTATACGTTTGTTCTTTATAATTCTACGTATAATGCCAACCTTGAGAGGAACCAGACTCCAAAAGGAAACCCGTCCTCATCTGGGTGGCGCCGAATGTCCATTTACCACAGTTCACACTGGTCGGTGGTACCTCAGGAGAGAGAGAGAGAGAGAGAGAGAGAGAGAGAGAGAGAGAGAGAGAGAGAGAGAGAGAGATAAAAGGGAGAGAGAAAAAAAGTATTATTAGGTATCGTATTGTTCCCTAGTGGTCTAGTAGTTAGGATGCGGCGCTCTCACCGCCACGCCCCGGGTTCGATCCCCGGTCAGGGAACCGACCCCAGCCATTAGGGTTGCACAAGCCAGTGCACTCAGTGCTGGTCCCAAGTCTGGATAAATGGGGAGGGTTGCGTTAGGAAGGGCATCCAGCGTAAAAACGTGCCAAATCTAACATGCAGATCACGAATACGGATGATCCGCTGTGGCGACCCCTAATGGGAGAAGCCGAACGAAAGTTTAGGTATCCTTATTGTTATATAAAGTATGGACAAACGTTTGTGGACACCAACATGACCATAAGATTGGTATGTAGTTTTGATCCCATTTCACATTTACTCCCCATTTGCTGTTATAATAGTATCCACTCTTCTGGGAAGATGTTTAAGATTTTATAGTGTGATTGTGGAGATTTGTGCTGGTGAAGTCAGGTTCTGATGTAGGTGAGGTGAGGAGGCCTGGAGTGCAATCAGCATTCACATTCATCCCAAAGGGTTGAGATCAAATCTCTATTGCAGGAGATCTTCCACTCCAAACCATGTAAACCAAATCTTCATGGACCTGGCATTGTGCACAGGGGCATCACCATGCTGGAAAAGTTTTGGGTCTCCTAGTTTAATTAAAGGGAACATTTTATATTACTTCCAAATGGGTTCAAAATGTGTGCCTCCAACTTGGTAACATTTTGGGAAAGAGGTACAAATGGCTGGAAAAGTCAGGTGTCCCATAATATTAAAAAAAAGCTAATGATAAAATAACAACATCTAGTGTTAGCTTCTAGCCTGAGCGCTACCATTCATGTGAGCGACTAGCAGATGAAGCCTTGTCTACAACTAACATCGAATTGAAAATATGTCGGTGCTTTTGATCGTGATTATTGTATTTTAGAAAAGGTTCATAAATTTGGCCACAAGCTTTAAAGTGTTTTCTTTCATGTTAAGAGCCTACTCATCCTCCAGCATGCCTTCGATAACCATACAGTCGCCATGGCAACCAAACGCAGCACATGACCGAAGCAGTATACGCGATGCCGACCTGACGGGGACCCTGATTTCAGACCGGTCGTAGAGTAGAGTTGAAAGTTCCCGGCTCAGGAACTTGAACTTTTTCCCATGTTTTGGTTGTGTTTGATGAGCCACTCATCATCTGGAGTCTTAGTGTTGAAAAACCTCTCACAGAAATGTTAATTAAAGCAGTTAGGCTCTGTGATGCTAATTATAAATAGCATATTGCTTCTGTTTGGGAATTGGGAAAAAAAATGTTTTATGGCTGATATATAGGATGCATCTTGTCAAATGATATATCCTGATGTATACATTCCAAACATAATCTATGTGCAGGCTAAAGCTTTTCTTCTGATTAATAAAAAAAATGTTCTCGCAGAGAAGAAGACACGAGACTCACTGCTGATGAGCAATAATGGACAGCTAATGCACTGGGCAAAGGATACAGAATTACTATGTAAAATAATAAATCAAATGGAAATATCATCTTGATAATGTTATTATCCTTTGATGCTCACTGAAACATCACAGATACTGGCTTATTAATATGTTTCATGCTTTGCTGCATGGAGAGAGAAAGAGGTGGAGGAAATGGCACAAAGGCACAACACAATTATCTCACAATACATTTGAGATACACATTTAAAATGCACAAGATGAAAATAAACATGAGTATATTTTGAGAGGTTAACGAAAAAAAAATACAATAAATAATATATTTGTTCATATATGTGTGCGTGTGTGTGTGTGTGTGTGTGTATATATATATATCTATATATATAAAGCTCAAATACCACTGACTGACTCACTCACTCATCACGAAATCTCAAAAACCACTGAACGGATTGCAATGAAATTTGGAACATACCTTCCTCTTGGGTCTTAGGTGCTCACTAAGAAAGGGTTTTGAAAAATTCGCCCTGGATCGCGGCTAACTCGCGAAAAACGCGATTTCTCACGCATTGTAAACTCTTCGAAATAACATTACGGATCCTAATGAAACTTAGTACATTGTTTCTTATTAGATGTTAGATGCACGATAAAAATTATTTTCAAAGTAGTTTGCCCTGTATCGGTACTACAAAGGGGTAGTACGTTATTTGTTGACGTTACGTTCTGATCTCTGATCATCCAGTCCTGCTCAGTGCTTACTGCTTATTGCCATATTGCTTAGCGTTCTGCCTTCCGTAGTGAAGCACGGGTACTTTCAGCTAGTTTATAAATAAATTTTTCTTATTCAAAAACACATAACAAAAACAACTGGGGTGGCATTTTGGGGGCTGGAACGGATTAATGGCATTTCAATTAATTTCAATGGGGAAATTTGCTTTGAAATACGAGCAAATTGACATACGAGCAAGGTTACGGAACGAATTAAACTCGTATGTCGAGGTACCACTGTATGTGGAAATACAATCAAATAAAAAATGTATGTAAAAATGTTCAGAAAATAATACATATAAAATGTTTTTTTAAATATAGAGGATAAAATATATCATGAGGTAAAGAATAAATATAGATTTCATAACATACAGAAAAAACTGAATGTCAACAATGTAAAATCATAAGAAAAGCACAAGATAAAAAAAAATATATGAAAATTCTGAAATTGTACAGGAATTTTTTAAGGTAAAAAGCGTCTAATTTTTCCATTATTTCTCTGTGCTCTGTGAATGCTAATTGTAAAACTTAAAAATAGGCCATAATGATAAAGATTTTGATAACATCTCAGTTATAGAAACGATAATGTAGATTAAATAAGATCTCTTAAGGTTCACAAGCTGAGGATGTTGTATAAAGGAGTACGTGTATGACGAGAAAAACTGAACTGAGCAAATAAATAAACAAGAATGTAAAGACATTTGTAAGGAAAACAAAATGTATGTTGGAAATAAAGAAAGGAGCAGAAAGCAATGAAATTGGAGCAGACAGGAAATGACAAGTGAAAAAAACTGTACAAAATGGATTGAAAGAATAAAGACAAGGGGAATGAAATAAGACATGAAATAATGTATAGGAAGATACTATTTTATAGAACAAATAAGGTGGGGGTAATCAAGAATCTGATGGTCACTCTGAAAGAGCTCCAGCATTTCAACCATCTCTTCAGCAATCCACCAATCAGGCCTGTATGGTAGAGTGGCCAGACAGAAGCCACTCCTCAGTAAAAGGCACAAGACAGCTCGCCTGGAGTTTGCTAAAAGGCACCAGAAGGACTCTCAGACCATGAGAAACAAAGATTGAACTCTTTGGCCTGAATGTTAAGCGGCATGTCTGGAGGAAATTAGGCATCTCTCATCACCTGGCCAATACCATCTCTACAGTGAAGCATGGTGGTGGCAGCATCATGCTGTGGGGATGTTTTTCAGCAGCAGGAAGTGTGAGACATTTTACATTTGCGGCATTTAGCAGATGCCCGTGTCCAGAGCGACGTACAAAAATGCTTTGAGTCTCTAGCAATGAATAAATCTACACTGGTACGCAGGATTACAAACTTAATATAAATATAACTTTTGAAGTGCTAATTTAAGTATTTCAGGAAGAGGTAGGTCTTCAACCGTCACTTGAAGATAGTCAGGGACTCCGCTGTACGGACATCTAGGGGAAGTTCATTCCACCACCTCGGTGCCGGAACAGAGAAGAGCCTTGAAGTGTACTTACCTCTCATTCTGAGAGAAGGTGGTACCAGTCGAGCAGTGCTGGATGATCTCAGACAGCATTGTGCAGTGTGAGATGTGATGAGGTCACTGTGGTAAGATGGTGCTGGTCCATTTTTAGCCTTGTAGGCATCAGTGTTTTGAATCTGATACGTGCAGCAACTGGAAGCCAGTGAACGGAGCAGCAGTGAGGTGGTGTGGGAGAACTTAGGCAGATTGAACACAAGTCGTGTGGCTGCGTTTTGGATCATTTGCAGTGGATTTCAGGATCAGACTAGTCAGGATCCTTGATAAAAAATCCTGCTCCAGAATGCTCTGGACCTCAGACTGAGCTGATGGTTCATCTTCCAACAAAGATAACAAAGAGTGGCACAGGACGACTCTGTGAATGTCCTTGAGTGGACATCACAACAGTTATCCAATCACAAACCTATTCAGCTTCAGAACAATACATAAAATCACGCAGATGCAGGTCCAGAAGTTTAGTTAATGTTCACATTAAACATCAGAATATAGAAAAACTCTGATCTCTATGCCTTTGACCATGGCATGATACAGAATGGGTTGGTTTGAGGATTAAAGAAAATGCTGATCTCCTGGGAAATTTACACACATTCAGTAAAAGGATTGAAATAAAAGGTTATTGTTCTTTACATGAACTCAAATGTTTTATATTCAAAAACTCTTTACAGTAAATCCAAAGCTTGAGATATTAACCATGCAAACAGTATAATCTCATCTACCTAGATCCAGATGTTTTTGTTCCCCTGGGAGAACCCTTAAATGAGCTATGAACTCCACCTTCACATCTTTGGATGCTGTAGATTTAAAAATTTCCATCAGTTGAACTAGAAGTCGCAAACCTGTTCCTTTGGGATGATTTGGAATGCTAATTACCTGCCATTACTAACGCCCTTGTGCTTGAATTAGCACAAATCTTGAAATCACACTCCAAAATCTAGTGGATCATCTTCCCAAAAGAGTGGAGATAAACAAGAAATGAAGACTAAATGTGGAATGGGATGTCTTGTGGAAATCTTATGATCATGTGTGTCTCATGTGTGTGACAGCACAGGGTGGGGTTATAAATAATGGCATTGTACGTGTTTAGCGAAGATGAACAGGAATGAACATGTTTATCGGATGTTCAGTGTGAATATGAGCACAGCGCAGTCTTTATGATTACTGCAGCAGCTCTCATGTACAAATTGACATTGTGACCATGAGATTGTACTCTGAGAAAAAAGTGAGTCATATGAGCAGAAGTAGAGTTTTTTGAGGATAGAATAAGGCAAAGCATTTTTTCAAGAAATGGGGAAAAGAGAAGAATCCTAGAAAAAATTTTATAAAAGAACACAAATATGAGCTAATAGCTTATAAACACTGTTTATAATGTAAATGTCAAGCCAGTCGGCGTTGTTATTCAGTTGGGAACAAGAAACAACCAGAAGGAAAGACACAGACGTTGAAGCAAGAATGAAGCGAGATAGAAAAATCAATACCTAGAAGGTGTAGTGCTCAAAAGACTGAGCGAACATGACATAGGAGACACGACGAGGGTTCTTCAGCGAAGTTAGCAAATGGGCCGGATCTGAAGATCAATTATCTATAAAGGCTAAATACCCCTCTGTTGCTAGAGACAGAAATGTATTAAGTATGGTTTGCTGGAAGTTTTTGAAATTAGCTTTGGGTTGGATGGTTCAATAAGACAGAAGGAGGAAGAAATGCAAGCAAACTTTCCGGATTGAGAACGATCAGCCAAACATACTGTACTGGCATGAATAATCTAAATATGGATATGATATCCGGCATAAAATCTTGCACAATGTTAGCTTCCATCGTACTGCAGAAGGCTCTAAAATGCTAGTGAATTCTAATTAGTAAATCATACAGCATAGTCATAATCTGGATTAGGTCAGTATGACAAAAAGGATATCCAGCAAGTTTCTATTGCAACAAGTGTTTGCAAAGACCAAACTGTTACCACAATGTTGGAAGCACACAATTGTAAAGGGTGTCTTTGGATGCTCGGAATAGGAGACCCAAACCTGTTCCAGCATGATAATGTCCCAGTGCACAAAGCCAGTTCAAACGCAAAATATTGTCCTGTACAGTTTTGTGCGCCTTCAGCTTTGTGGTAACAGTTTGAAGAAGGACCACATCTGGTAGGAAAGGTCAGGTGTCCACAAACAAAAATACAGTGTAGTTTTGTTAGAATATTTATTAGAGATAAAGGAAGTGAATAACATGCATCAATGGTAGCACTAATAAAGCTATTGGTTTTAACTCCTAACAAAACACTTTTTTTTTGTTTATATTTTTCATCGTAGTGGTTTTTTTTTTCGTCTCAACCTATTTATCAATTTATCCATTTAGCACATTTAAGGTCATGACAGGCTTTAACTTGACACAATAAAATGGTTTCCTCGCACATCCCATCTAGTTAGAAAACTGGGGGCAGACTACAAGGTCAGCCATGACACAGTGTCTCCAGAGCAGAGAGTGTTAAGGGGCCGCTGAAAGTCCCAGCAGTGGCAGCTTGGCGAGGTTGAGGTGTGAACCCACGCTTTTCTGATCAGCAACCAAAAGCCTTAACCATCGAGCCACCAAAATCTAATTCATGTTAGGAAATGTTTACAGTAGCTGTTTTCCATTCCTGCAACTGTATGTTACTATGGTAACGGCTGTTTATAAACATTTAGAACACTGATTAGACAGACAGACAGACAGACAGACAGACAGACAGACAGACAGACAGATAGATAGATAGATAGATAGATAGATAGATAGATAGATAGATAGATAGATAGATAGATAGATAGATAGATAGAT
>JAAIIK010000151.1:474538-489327 GCA_014706435.1 Silurus glanis
TTATTATTATTATTATTATTATTATTATTATTATTATTATTATTATTAATTATTATTACTATAACTATTATTACCAATATTGAACATACAACATATAGAATTAAAGACGTATCCTCAGGATTTGACAGACACAAGTCAGTGTGGGTAAATTTGTTCCTATAATAGTGTCTTTTGTTTGACTTAACATTCACTGGGTGCACAAAATTATGTTTCAAGCACTAATATGCATTAATGCAAAAAAAATAATAATAATTTTAATCAGGATAAATTGACCTTATAATGGATTCGGTCAGGCAAAAAAAAAAAAAAAAAAAAAAAAAACTTTTATAAATGAAAATTAAAACTTGCACATAGTATTCATGAGTGTCGCATGTTTTCTATTTTTTTCTTTCCATGCATTGCACATCGAAGAACTACGCTGCAATCCTTTTATTTAATACGTCTCCCGTGTTGCTTTCACTCGCTGTCATTCGATGCCAATTGGCTTCCTGAAGCAGAAATCCAAATCTCCTAATATGTTTTGATTTTTCCATTAGAAGTCCGGTCATTCTTGTTTACGCAGGAGTGATTGTCATTGGTGCAGTCCATCAGCAGAAACTCCGCAAATTGAAGCGGACTGCGGTGTTAAACGGCCGAGCCATAATAAGAGTCAAAGGCACTTTATGAACCTTTATTAACCTTAAGTTAGTTAATCGTACCCGTGTCATTGTCACTTCTCATTTGTCAGCCTCACATTTAGTTGAGTAAAAGCTGTTTTTACGGTCGATCAGAGCCACAGAATTTTCACGGTTCTGCCGCTTAAACGTTTACTACATGATTTCAGTTGCCAAACCCTTTTATCCAGACTACACACACACACACACACACACACACACACACACACATACCTTTTACCGTGAGTTTGTGTCAGGGTTAAAGCATTGCTCACAGGCAGTCTTAAGATTTGAACTCACAACCTTTCAGCAGCACTGCCTCAAGCTTTTGAACCTTGGAAGGTGTCTATTACATTTATCTAACGTACTAATTTGCACCTTTCTGCAACTCTTTGCACTTTCTAGGTCAGATGTCAGCAGCACTGCGCACCTCAAAAGCATCGGAATTTGCAGATGAAGAAAATGGAAGTGAGCAGAGCTTAGTATGACTGTCTTAAAGGGGAAAATGTAAAAGAAGAACCTTTCTACAGCTTCTGACTTCCATAAATACAAAAAAATGCAATATTTTAAGCAAAAAAAAAACAAATTGTTACCTCAAACTTGTACAGGATGTTTTTGGATCACATTTTCCTTGAACTAGGAGACGCAAACCTGTTCCAGGATGACAATGTAAAGACATAAAGATATGCTTTACATGGGTTGGAGTGGAAGATCTCCTCTTATAGATCTCTGACCCTTCACCTTATTGAAGACCTTTGGGATGAATGTAAATGCTGACTGCGCATTCACCTCGCCTACATCGGTACCTGACTTTACTATCACCCTTGTGGCTGAATGAGCATGAATCTCCACAAAATCTAGTAGAACATCTTCCCAGAAGAGTGGAGGTTATTATTATCAGGTGTACTTCCCATCCAACAAATGTAGGTAAAAGATGGCTCCATATCACCATTCTCAAATGGAAGATCCATACATCATCCATTAACAAGAAAGCACTGCAAAGGATGGCATGTCTTATAGCAATTGGCAAATTTCCATCGATCCCAGGCTACTCTGGTACAATTCTATCCTGCCACTATAGAAAGCCCTCTATCTGCTTTGGTGCAGCCTCGACCCAAAAAAAAGAGGAAGCTGCAACGCACCAACAAGCCTGCTGAGGATCATCGATTGAAGACCTGTACGATGGCAATCAGGACAATCATTATGACAACACCCACTCTCTTAATTACTTATCCTATAAACTACCGCAAGGAAAGCAATTCTGCTCCACGATAACAAAAACTTCTTCAGCAGTTTGAGCTACAGGAGTTCGTCTGTTGGATCGGACCACACGGACCATCTTTCATTCCTCACGTGCATCAATGAGCCTTGGCAGCCCACGGTTCACCACTGTTCCTTCGTTGGAGCACTTTTGTTAGACTCTGACCACTACAGACCAGGAGAGCTACAGTTTTGGAGATGCTCTGAACCAGTCGTCTAGACGTCACAATTTGTCCAACTCGCTCAAATCCTTACGCTCGTCCATTTTTCCTACTTCTAACATCACCTTTGAGGACAAAATGTTCACTTACTGCCTAATAAATATATCCACCCACTAACAAATCCTAATGTTATAATGTAATAATGTTAAGCCTGATCGGTGTATTTGGTGAATAACCTGATCATACACTTGCCTGTAGATACCAGAGGTGGTCCCTAATACCCTTAATCTTGGTAGAGATAGACTTCCTATTCGAGAGGACATGGTTGAGCTGATTTGAACAACTTACAAGGATTCCCCATTATTTTTGCTTCTACTCGAGCTATATTAGGTCATTAAAAAGGATAGAGACCCTGAGGCAGACTCAGGACCCAGTGGGGAGACATTTGTTACAGTTATATGTCAGAATATCCCCAGGAGAACCTGGAATCATTGGCACAGGAAGTGTAAGTGAGAAATGAGTGTCAGTACTTGTTCAAAGGCAGTGCAACTTCTACAAACTGCAATTAACAACTGGACTTAGCAATTCTACGAATGGCTGCAACTACAATATATGGATAAAACTATTTTTTTCTTAAACTGTTATCCAAAGCTGGAGGTGCACAATTGTATAGAATGTCTTTTGGATGCAGTAGAATTAGTTTAGAATTAGAAACCCAAACCTGTTCCAGCATCACAATGCCTTTGTGCACAAAGCCAGTTCAATGAAAATGTGGTTTAGATGTGTTGGAGTGGAAGATCTCTCGCTATAAAGCTCAACCTTTGGGTTGAATTAAAATGCTGACTGCACCTCAGACCTTCTCAACATACTTACTGTACATACCTGCACGACCGGTCTCGGATCACACACACCCATCACACACTCCACTCTCTTGCCGTCTGGAAAGAGATACAAAAGCATTCGGGCCTCACATACAGACTGTGTAATAGTTTCTTCCCACAAGCCATTAGACTCCTCAACATAAAGAAACTGAACAACGAGAAGAAGAAAAAAAACCTCTGCTTTCACAAACTGCTGTTTGCACATCTTAGCTGAAACAAAAGTGTTACGTCCAGCCAAATGTTTACATGTACAGTATTTATTTTTTGTATATTTGTATATCGACAATCCATTTTGCACAACCTTCTGTACTGTACTGGTCGGTGTTACTATGAGACTGGTTTTCCTTGTCTCATGTTGTCTCTTTGTCTTTTCCTCCTCCCCTTTTTGCACTAAATGCTGCACATGTGCACTTTGTGTTGTTAGTTTAAAGCTATGTGTAGTGTTCTTGGTGTTCCTTTTGTTAATTGGTGTTGTTTGCTGTCGCACCTTCATCCTGTGGAAACGTTGTTTCGTTTCACGGTGTACTGAACTGTATACGGTTGAACCTGACTTTACTTTAACACCTTTGTAGCTAAATGAGCACAAATCTCCATAAAAATCTAGTGGAACATCTTTCCAGATGAGTGGAGATTATTATGTAAATGGGTGTGATTGTACAAATTTTACTTGACAAATATCCACAAAGTTTTAAAGTCAAATCAAAGTGAATTTTGTTGTCATTTAGCCAGGCAGCAATGTGCAAAGCAGAACCAAATTGCGTTTGTCCAAAGGCTCCATGTGCAAATGTACATGTAATAGTGAGTAGGCAAGACAGGAAACAGATAAAGTGTACACTAGTAAGTAGACAAACTTTCTTTCGGCTCCTCCCATTAGGGGTCGCCACAGCGGATCATCCACGTTTGATTTGTTTTTCCTAGTTTTTGTCTACTTACTAGTAGACAAAGTTCCTAGTTTTGTACTAGGAACTTGTCTTCTAGTAAGTAGACAAATACACTTAAATAACACAATAGAATAAAATTAAATACAATAAAAATGAATAAAGCAGTAGCAGCTTGGTGGTGCTGAGATTTGAACCTATGCCCTTCCAATCCAGAGTCCAAACTTCCCCAAGTGGCAAGAATGTGATAAGAAGTGATAAAAGGAATAAATAGCACAGAAGAATAAAAAGCAATAGTGTACAAGCTTATAAAACAAAAAAAAGAAAAAAAATTACGATGAGGTCATCAAAACACATCTCCATTGTCCAAGTCAGGAAATACCTGAACAAGGTTATGTTCATATTACAAGCTTTATTAAACAAGTTTTCTTCTTCAGATCTGATTTTAGATCTCCACAGTATATATTTTTTTCCAATGAACTTTTGTAAATAGAACCTATCATGTGACATATGCATCAGCATCAGTTTTTCCCAGTTGTATGCATTGCAAACAGAATAAGTCTAATTTGTTAGGCAATCTATTTTAATTGAAGCCACAAATGAATGCCCTAGTAGCCCAAGCTTGTGTCGCAATCTGCTCTGAAGGTTGGCAAACATATGTACAGTATATTCTCAGGTCGAGAAGGTGAAAAAAGGGCCAGATGGCTGGCTTTTGCTGTTTTTGCTGGCACTGCTTTACTGAGAGATGTACAGAAGGAAGCTGTGGGATTAACATTTGGATTCGCTGAGAAATTCTCCAGAAGAACAAGTAAGACCATCCTCCGAAATGCTTCCGAGTAGACACCATACAATGGCAGAATTACTTGAATATTTTTCCAGCTACTGATTACCACTGCTACAGAAGTTCTGAGAGGAATGTTTGACACTTAACATTGCACCGACCCAGAAACACTTCTTATGTGATGAAGCTATGGCTTTATTTGGCAAACTTGATTTTGATCATTTTTGAAATTGTCTTAATAATACCTGTATATCGACATAAAATCATATTGACATGTCGGAGAAGTAAAGATATGCTTACTTCCTGTATTATTCTAACTTTGTTAAGCCCAAGATTTTCGGTCTAAATCTCAAAAAAAACACTTTTCAACCAAAATAACCTTTTAACACATGACTTGCTTTGACACTATAAAGCGCCACTCCATTTTTTCTTCAAACACAAACATGTACCAGATGTCATATTAGTACTCTAGGCACAGACAGAGAATTTCATTCGTAAATCTATGGCCACGTGTTGGAGGAAAGACACGTCTCTCACTCATATCTGCCCCGCAACTACAAAAATTGCCACAACAAACTAAAATTAAATAGATGATCTTTAATCATGATCATTACAGATAAATGCAGTCTTTTTTTTACTTTCAATAACTAAGATAGACTGGGAGGTCCCCTGGTGGTCTAGTGGTTAGGATGCGGCGCTCTCACCGCTGAGGGCCGGGTTCGATCCCTGGTCAGGGAACCAACCCCAGCCACTCTTAGTGCCGGTCCCAAGCCCAGATAAATGGGGAGGGTTGCGTTAGGAAGGGCATCCAGCGTAAAAACATGTGCCAAATCATACATGCGGAGGATCCGCTGTGGCGACCCCTAACGGGAGAAGCCAAAAGAAAGTTTTTAACTAAGATGGACTGGGATCTTAAAGGTCCTAAAACCCTATGCATCTGGAGTCCATTTGAAAAGAGAACCTCAAGAGATCAGGCAGTAGTAGCAAAAAATAAAAATAAAATAATAAGATAAAAGAGGTTGTTGCCTTTAAAAGCGCTTTGAGTGCTAGAGGCCCACAGCAGATAGCAGATATAAAGGCATTTTTTTTCTTTCTGAGTTTTATAAGCAGTGGCCTGCACTACAATGCAAGTTCAACTCTGCCACAAATGCTGTCTTACTCAAAATTGTAGAATGTCCAGAATGCCAAAATTAAGTCTGGCTTTTTGTTTTCTTTTTAAACGCATACTGTGTATGGTGGTATTAAAGACATTAGTAAGATTTCAACCTATTAATTATACACTGATCAGCCATGGCATTAAACAGTTCTCGACATAAATGTGTGGGAAGCAGGAAAACTGGACAAGTGTACGTTTATGATTGACTTGATTGACGAGGGCCACATTTTGAGGGATAGACCAAAATCGTCAAAACGACATGCCTCATGGTGTGTTCCTGATATACAGTGGTTAGTGCCTACTAAAAGTGGTCAATGCAAGGACAACTGGGCAGCCTGTGACTGGGTCATTTCTGCCCATGGCTCATTAATGAGGGTAAGGAGACAAAGCTAGCCCATCTGGCCGGATCCCACAAGAGCTACTGTTGTACAAATAACTGAAAAAAAAAAAGTTCCTGCTGGCTGTGACAGAAATGTTTCAGAACACAGGGAATAACAGCTTGGTGCATATGGGGAATATAGGTGCAGACCAGTCAGAATGCTGACCCTTCTACCCCTGTATAGGCAGTGTAACACTCTGCTAGGAAACCTTTAAATCCAAATCTAATCATGTATGTAATTAGGGTTCATGAACCACCAGGGGTCTGGATACGTTCTTGTGTGTATACCTTGCAACACAACCGTGCAATAAAGTTTCCATTCTGCCATTTGTGCAGTTAATACTGCTGTCATGCCGCTATTTTTCCACCAAACCAATCCAACTCAGGTTCCCACTGACAAGGAAATGGACTCATTTCATTTCACTCTTTTTAAATATCAAGAATGGTGGTGTGAAATATCTGGATTAAACATGCCAATTTGGGGTGGTGCCCAATGAGGCAGGAACATAAAGAAAAACCCTAGATTTATATTTTATTTACAATAGAACAAATGTAATGTACCATTTTAAGATAAAAAAAAAAGAACAAGTCAGTTTTAAATTTAACTGCTGCAACACCTGTCAAAAATGCTGGATGAACATTTTACAACTAATTAGGTTAACTGGCAAAAGGTCAGTAACATCATTGGTATGAAATCCAATCTGTGAAAAATGTGTCTATAAAATGGTAGTGGAAGGAGCGGAAGAAGCGACTACATAATAAATAAAAAAATTGCAGTACATAATATATGGAAAGTTTTCAAGAATATTCAGAAATGCAAAAATCAATATTAGATGCCTTTGATCTTCAGGTCCTCGGGTGGCACTGTGTTAAAATTGGCTCAGAAACACCTCCAAAAATCATTGACTGTAAACATAGTTCACTGTGTTGTCCACAAATGTAGGTTAAAGCTCTATTAGACAAAGAAGAAGCCATATGTGAACATGATCTAGAAAAGCCTCTATTTTCTCTTGTGCCAAAAGATGGACTGAGTCAAAGAGGAACACTGTTCTGTGGTCAACAAATCGAAATGTGATTTTTTTTTTTTTTGGAAACAGTGGATGCCACATCCTCCAGACTAAAGAGGACATCCTACTTCTCATTAGTGCTCAGTTTAAAAGCATGCTTCTCTGATGGTATGGTGTGCATTAGTGCCTGTAGAATGGGGAGCTTTTTAGTCTAGAAAGCAGCAAATGTTTCCATCAATATGACATTATTTTCTTGCATATTTTAGAAAGACAAGACTAAACTGCATACTGCGTCTATTACAACAGTATGGCTTTGTAGTTGAAGAGTTCATATTCTGAACTGTAGTTGAAACCTTTCACCAATTGAAAACATTCAGCGCATCATGAAACAAAAAATACAACAAAGAAGACCCAGGATTGTTGAACAGGTAGAATCCTGTATCAGACACAAATAGGACTGTATTCATCTTCAAACATTGGATTCTAACTATTGTTAATCATGGCCCTGTCACAAATTTTAAAAAAAAAATTACCTAATATTTTCTTTAAAATAATACATTTTACCAGGTTAAAAAATAATGTTTTTAAATGTTCTACTGTGAATAAAATATGGTTTTAGTTTATGAGATTTGAAAATCATTGCAATCATTGCATTTTAGTTATTGTTTTATTTATAAATTTTTTTTGTGTTTAATTTAAAAGACTTTTGGAATTGGGGTTTTTATCTTTGGTACCAGTCATATAGTTCACCAATAAGAACTCCACATTTGCTTAATCATACTTGTCCTGGATCTAGAATACCTCCTATTGTTGCAAATCTTCTTTTTTTTATTTACATGGGAATCCACTACACCATTGTAAAGCACTGAGAAAAAAATTGGTTGCTTTCAGGAAGACCAGTCACACATGGATCCACCAGAGTAGATGCTTTGTGAGGCATAGAGAGCATGACTTCCTGCAATCCTGGTGGTTGACATCACTATGAAAATATTTTATAACCAGACGATGCTTATTTCCAGCTGGTTGAAAGTTCTAATCTTAAATCAGGGACCCAAATGCCCCCTACTCTTGTGGCATGATTCCACATTCTGTAATCTTCTGGGGTGAATATCACTCTCCATTACAGCAGTGAATCCCTTTGCCAAGAACCCTGTCTAGTCATCAGATCATTGATCTGGCTGCCGTCATCAGTTCTAACATCATTAACAGATGCCATTTTCCAAATGTAAATCTGACTGGCAAGCCTCATAGTGACTAATATTCTCAGAAAACCTAACCTCATGTCAATTAATGGTATAGTTACGAAGCTTTTCTCTGAGTTCACTGTAAACTCAGAATTTACTAGCTCAGCAAAGTACTAGCTCAGTGGTTAAGACTTCAACAAGGTTTAAGCCCCAGTACTGCCGAATTGCCACTCTTGGGGCCCCCTGAGCAAGGCCCTAAACCCTAAATGATCCAATATGCAAACAAAGAATTTCACTCAACTGTAAAGTACATGTGACATCTTTAACGTGGTCAAATAGTGGCGGTGGAAGTGTTCCAGATAGTCTGTTCTTAGGTGGGCAACAGTTCCTATAGGCCATCAGAGAAAATAAGACTTATTATTGCTTTAGCCAGAACATGTGTGGCCCATTTGAGGTAAGGCTAAGCTTTGACCTGCCTGAATCCTCCCACAAAACTGTCAAACTCCTTACACGGTGGCATACTGAACTCTGTCACAACAGATGCAACGTGTAATGGTTTATTCAGGGCTTGGGGTTACACTGGGCCAGACTCTGAGACATAGGCCTGCAGTCAGCACAGGCATGTCCAAGTCAGGCTGAGCATAACTGATGTGGTCAGTCTTGAGGCAGTGGGCATAGCAGGCTTTAAAGACAGTCAGGCAGTGACTACCTTAATGTCCTGAAGCATGGTTACACGCTTAGTATAGTGTGAAGTATTAATGTCACTAAACCAGGTTTGGTGTGTCATATGTCACAATATGACACAGTACCCATTTTCAAGTGTCAAATACATTTTTTAAGAAGACATTGGGGAAAAAAGAAAAAAATATATAATATGAATGTTTACTGATGGATGGTAGACGAAGAATAAAGACAAATAGAAGCTTTTACTTGTCTCGTGTATATTACAGCACACTGAAATTCTTTCTTTGCATATCCCAGCTTTTTACAAAGCTAAGCTCAGAACGCAGGATCAACCATGCTACAGCGCCCTTGGAGCCGAGAAGGTTAAAGGTCTTGCTCAAGAGCCCAACAGTGGCAGCTTGGCAATACTGGGGCTTAAATTCTGACCTTCCGACTATTAAATTAGAGCCTTACCACCATACCAAATTAGCGATTAAGGAAAAGCATTACTTTTTGAAACCTATGTCATAACTATTCCACCAGAACTACAGTAACTCTCAAAAGTGAGTACACCCCTCACATTTCAGCAACCATTGTAGTATATCTTCTCAAGGAACAATGCGATAGAAATATTGGATATATTTTAGTAGTCAGTGTGCAGTTTGTATAGCAGTACAGTTTTACTGTCCTCTGAAAATAACTCAACATACAGCCATAAGTGTCTAAATAACTGCCAACAAAAGTAAGTACACCCTAAGTGAAAGCCACATGTCCTATTCATTATTTTGTCAGCTTGAAAGGATTATACATATTTGTGTATCTTGTATTAGAGCAGTTCAAATTTGGTGCTTTGAGTACAATTCTCTCATACTGACCACTGGATGTTCAACATGGCACCTCATGGCAAAGGCTCTCTGAGGGGTCTTCAGCTTCCTAAAAGGGTTTCTTACCAACAAGCTTTATCCATTTGTATAGTTAGAACCTTTCCTGCAACCTTGACAACCCAAGGATTCTAGATACTTCTAGATTTAGCACATTTGTCCGCATCACTAATTACAACCCAAATTCCAAAAATGTTGGGACACTGTAAAATGTAAATAAAAACAGAATGCAATGATTTGCAAATCTCATAAACATATAATAAAATATATAATAAATATAATATAATTGAACATATCAAATCTTTAAACTGAGGAAAATGAGTCGTCTTAAAGATAAAAATGAGGTCATTTTAAATTTGATGGCTGCAACATCGTGGCTGCAACATGATTGGGTATAAACAGTGTATCTTAGAATGTCAGAGTGTCTTAGAATTAAAGATGGGCAGAGCTCTGTGAAAGTTCTGTAATGTTCCTCAACATAAAAATTGCAAAAGAGTTGAATATCTCATCTTTTACAGTTTGAAAGAATCTGGAGAAATCCCACAAAAGACAAGGGTGAAAATCAATATTGAATTCCTGTGATCTTCAGGGTCTCAGGCAGCACTGCATTTAAAACAGTCAAGATTCTGTAATGGAAATCACTGCATGAGCTCATTAACACCTCCAGAACCCATTGTCTGTGAATACAGTTTGCCGTGTCCTCCACAAATGCAAGCTAAATCTCTATCCTGTAAAGAAGAAGGCATGCGTGAACATGATTTAGAAATGCGTAGAAAACTTTTGATTCGGTTTGTTTGTTTTATTGTTTGATTTGGAATTTTGTATTTTGTTTGTTCGTATTTACATTTGTCCCACTTTTTTTTGTAAATAAATGATGCACATCCGAAGGCCCAGAAATCCCATTGCATTACAGTATTAGAAAAATTCACCATGTAGGTCTGCTGTCATGCAGAAAAAAAGGCATTACATTTATAAAACCTGGCTATGTCATGACTATTGCGCCAGACGTACATGGTGAATTCAGGAGTCTTTTAAATTTGTTGAGGCTCCCCAGCTTTCTAAAAGGGTTTCTTACCAGCAATCTTTACCCAATTGTATATTTAGGAGCTTCTATCCAACCTCGACAATGCAAAAATTCTTAATAGATTTAAATTTAGCACTTATTACTAATTAAATAAATGATTTGGCACATTGATTCAATTCAATTCAATTCATTTTTATTTCTATAGCGCTTTTAACAATGAACAATGTCTCAAAGCAGCTTTACACAGATAATGTGGTGATAAAAATTAATATGTTCTTTATAAGTGTAAGTTCGTCCCTGATTAATGAGCCGGTGGCGACTGTGGCGAGGAAAAACTCCCCAAGATGGCATAAGGAAGAAACCTTGAGAGGAACCAGACTCAAGATGGAACCCGTCCTCATCTGGGTTGCACCGAATGTCCATTTATTACAGATTTACAATGTTGCTGGGTGCAGTGATAGTGATCAAAAGCAAACTGTAGTCCTGAGTCAGTGTAGCAGACTGTTGACATTAACTACAGTCCAATCCATCCTCAAAGCTCCCGTTCTTACTCCGGAATTTCATGGAACCACCCAAGGCGTTGATGAGAAACCGTCCCAAGCTGCACAGAGTGGCCTCCAAACGAAGGGAACACTATCCAGAGGCAGACCTGGACGAAGTGGGAAAATCCACGGAGGGAAGAGAGGCAGGAACAGTTGTCACTGGAACCTCAGGAGCAAGTTTAACTCCACCAAGAGAGAGCGAGAGAGAGAGGGAGAGGGAGAGAGAGAGAGAGAGAGAGAGAGAGAGAGAATGATCCTCGAGCATCCCAAGGCCCAGAATTTCCATTATCACCATATTATTCACCATGTAGGTCTGCTGGAGAACAAGAAAAGCATTACCTTCTTGAGGGTTTTCTTACCAACAATCTATACCTACAGTAGTATACATAGAACCATTCTACCTACCTTGACAACCCATAAATTCATAAAAGTTCTAAAACCCCAATTCCAAAAAACTTGATGCTGTGAAAAGTGTCAATAAACACAGAATACAATGGTTTGGGAATCTCATAAACCCATATTTTATACACAATAAAAAAAATCAAGCATATCAAATGTTTAAACTGAGAATATATACGATTTTAAGGACAAAACATTAATGTGGCATTTCTGGATCATGTTCACACATGCCTTCTTCTTCTGCATAATGGAGCTTTAACCTGCATTTGTGGATGATGGGAAAATGTGTTCACAGACGATGATTTCCGGAGGTGTTAATGAGTCCGTTCTGTGATTTTTTTTCTTACAGATTCATGACTGTTTTAAATGCAGTGCTGCCTGAGGAATCGAAAATGTAAATGCCAAATTTAAATAAAAACAGAATGCAACGATTTGCACATCTCATAAACCTATATTTTATTCTCAACAGAACATGGGAAACATATCAAATGTTTAAACTGAGAAAATGTACCATCTTAAGAAAAAAAAAAAAAAGGTCATTTTGAAATCGATGGCGGCAACACGTTTCGAAAATGTTGGGACAGAGGAAACATAAGGACGGAAAGGTAAGTGGTACTAACAAGGAAGAGCAGGAAGAACATGTTGCAAAGTTGGGGTTGGGGTTGTAGGTTTCGCAAGTTTGTTCTTATCACTCATTAAATAAACGATGTGGCACAATGATCCCAGTTCATACCAAGACCCATTATCTTACACTAAGACTAAACTGTACCATTGATTTTCTTGAACGGTTTTGATTTTGGACCTTAACTTGAACGTAAAAGTACTCCACATTAGCATTTTCAGGTGATACCCCTTATTACTTATTACCCCAGTCACAAGCATGTGCACTATTTTTTCTGAATGTGTACCCTCTCCCATTGGGGAGGTGCAGGTAGGGTGGATGAAAGGGGAGCAGAATGATGTTAAATTTGGGTGTCAGGTTTGAGAATGAGTGTGTGTGTGGGTGTGTAGCTAGCCTGAAAAGAATGAAAAGAAGTGCAGGAAGCGCCCCCACCCGCACACCAAGAGCTCCAATAGGCTCTTCCTGACTACTAGGATGAGTTAAAAAAACTACTGCGGTTCCTCTCTCTGTTTTTCACAGACAGTCTCTCTCTCTCTCTCTCTCTCTCTCTCTCTCTCTCCCTCTCTCTCGAGCGCGCTCCTCCGGTCTCTCCCACCCTTCTCTCCCTCCTCTCACTCTCTGCAGGATCGGGACGGCTCCATCATGTCCTCTCCGCGAAACTAAAGCGCGCACCCGCTTCCAAGTGCGGCGTGTTTTCTTTTTCTTCATTAAACTCTATCTATCTATCTATCTATCTATCTATCTATCTATCTATCTATCTATCTATCTATCTATCTATCTATCTATCTATCTATCTATCTTTCTCTCTACTCCTTGTTTTTTGTTGGTCTGGAGCTCGCACACGCGTAAAGGATTTCGCTGGAATTTCCGAGCGCGCATCCGACGCGCGGCGTCATGTCTCCGAGATAAGCGCGCCTCTCGCGTTCTCTCTCTTCCCGGCGTGTGAGCGTGTGCTTGTGCGCGTGTGTTGCGTGTGCGTGTGTATGTAAGTGTGTATACGCGAGCGTGCGTGCGTGCGTGCGCGCGCGTGTGTGTGTGTGTGATGTTACCTTGTGGAAGGTGTGCGACGGGAAAGACGCAGGCTGGACTCGACATCTCCAACTGATCTGCCGTGATTTTCTTTGGAGCACCATGTCCCTGGAATGAAGGACGGGAACCGAACATGGATTTAATCTGGGAAATACTGATTATCCTTCAAGCCAATTTCATCGTTTGTACAACAGGTAAGTTGCACGAACAGTCGCACGCGCTGGTTGCGGTTTGGGATGCTGGTGGTGCTGATGCTGATGATGGAGGGTCGGAATGATCGATTTCTTTTTTTTTTTTAACAACAGCAACAACAAAAAAGTTGAAATTCAGGGGGAAAGAATGGTGCGCGATCCATCCCGATTGCACGGAAAGATCAGCCTGCTCATCTAATCCCAGATTATTCTGCATTTTATGTCATTTAGAATCTTTTTCTTTAGAATTTATCAGAAATATGAGACATCACAAAGTCAAGGATTCCTTTCCCCCTTTCTTTACGCACTCTTCCTCATCCTCATGATGCATATCTATTTCTCTTCATCACTCTCTCTCTCTCTCTCTCTCTCTCTCTCTCTCTCTCTCTCTCTCTCTCTCTCTTCGTTATGCAATCCCATTCCTCCAACATCTCAATCCCTCCTGTTCATCATTTCACCTCCGTCCATGTCTTTACTTGTGATTGTGTCTCAGAGACTGCATGCTTGGACGGACACGGTTCCAAAAAAAAAAAAATAAATAAAATCTTGAAAATCAATGCAGATGAGCTTGATATTTTTCTTTCTTTCTATCTTTTTTTTTTTTTTTTTTGCATCACTATTTCTGATGCACTTCCACTCTGTTATAAACTATACAGTAGTGTAGAGGGAATAGTTCCTTATAGGCAGTTATGGAGTGCTTGGAGATATTGCCACACGTCTCTCTCTCTCTCTCTCTCTCTCTCTCTCTCTCGCTCTCTCTTTCACACTCACACACACGGTGCACTAATCTGCAAGAACAGGAAAAACTCCTAACAGCCTCCCAAGTCAAAATGTGAGCTGATTGCGCATCCTTATTAACGGGATTCGGGACTTGGTCCGGTTTTGCGGTTTGTCCTCTATGAAGGGTTTAGGAAGGGTTTATGAAGCCCCTTCGGTACTGATGCACATACAGATATCTGCTCAAGCACACCCTCCTCCTCTTCTCGTTTTTCTTTCTTTTTTTAATGCAAAAGATATGAAAATCTTTTGCATTGAATTTTGCATTTGAATGTATTATTATTATTATTATTATTATTATTATTATTATTATTATTATTA
>JAAIIK010000151.1:493297-541648 GCA_014706435.1 Silurus glanis
ATCCATCCATCCATCCATCCATCCATCCATCCATCCATCCATCCATCCAACCAACCCACCCACCCACCCACCCACCCATCCATCTATCTAAATTAAAATTAATTGTATTAATTAAAGTTACAAGCTCATCTATGTAGATGTTCTCGTTTGTTTAAACCAGACTGAATAAATAGTAAAGGAATCAACTCCAGGATGATAAACCAGTTTCAAAAAGCATTTTGCCAACATGGACGAAAAACTTGTTCAACACGACTTGTTTTTCTAACATTACAGCAGCTGCAAACAGTCTTTCCCTGACCAGCCTCTCGTTCATGTGTGAGAAAATCAATAAAACCTTTATTGATTTTTCTCTTTTCTTTTATCACACGTAGAATTCACAATATGGACACAAAAAAGGTTGGTGGACATAAGACCATAAGATTTGTGATTTTTTTTTAACATCCCATTCCACATTGAATCCCCATTTGCAGTTATGATAACCTCCACTCTTCTGGGAAGATGTTTTGTGCTTATGGAGATTTGTGCAAGATTCATCCAGACACAAGGGTGTTAGTAAAGTCAGGTAGTGATGTAGGGTGGGAAGGTGAGGAGGTCTGGGGTGCAGTCAGTGTTCACATTCATCCTAAAGGTGTTCAATTGAGTTGGAGCTCTATAACAGGAGATCTTCCATATCAACCCATGGAAAGGATATCTTCATGGAGCTGGCTTTCCGCACAGGAGCATTGTCATGCTGGAGAAATTTTGTTGAACCGAAAGGAAATTTAAAGCAATTCTATGCAATGATGTGCTTCCAAATCTGTGGAAAGAGTTTTGGAAAGAACCTCATATGGCTGGAAAAGTCAGGTGACCCAATACTTTTGTCACTTTAATATATATACAGTAGCATCCATTGTACAATTAAATTAGAATCTATTTATACAGCGTTTTTAACAATTACACAGACAAACCTATAATTTGTAGCTGCATTACTTCTTAAAGCTACTGTGAATTGAGACCTCCTGCCCAATCAGAATCACGAAGAATCAGAACCATCCAGAAGCAATCAAGCGCAAAAGGTGAAATGGCCTCGAGCAGAAACATCTCAGCACTGCATGATATAGGGCTTTATGGAAATGAATGAGAAAACGAGAAGCTTGTCGATGAACAATCTTCCCCCCTCCCTCTCTCTTTCTCTCAGTCTTTTTTCTCCATCTCGGGTAAATATAGGTACACAGGAAATACGAACAACCTGTGCGAAGGTGATTGTTCTCATATCTAGAGGCTAAAGTCTTATTTACAATATGAAAGTTGCACTGCACTGATGTTCATTATTATTAATTCCAGGCCGGAGAATCTTACAGTGTTCTCTAATGACCACCACTGAGCATCAACGGTCAACCCGTACACATCACGTTCATCTTCCTGAACTCGGAGATTGTAAACATATCATCAGCCTTGTTTCATCATAAATTATGGAGCTGTTTTGACGGTGTAGATGCGGAGAGGCGTCAGGTGAAGCATAACATCTAATTATACATAAAGCGCCTTCCTGTCAAGTGAAGAACTGTCCAGGATGCAATTGTGCTATCATTTATATAAATAAAATGCCACCCAGGGAGTTTTGTGTTCTTAGAGAAAAGAATAAATAAAAATGCAATAAACAGGAAAGCCTTAAGGCAAATAAAAGTTAATAAAGAAAATGAAATCAATAAAAATGGCCTATAAATAAGAGAAATCTTTTTTTTTTTTTAAACAGGAAATGATAACTAGTAATGGTGGAAATCAACATGGGCGTCATTTTTGAATAGAAGAAATAAAATGGCGATCATTATGAAACATAGTAATGTTGTATTATAAAAGAATAAAATGAAAAAATTAACTATCGAGTCAATGGAAATTCTCGTCTCCTTTGTAACTCTGTTGGGAGAGAAAATACTTAGAAAGACAAAGAAATACAGATGCTTTTTACTTGTCACATGTGCATTAAAGAACTATTCCAGCATCGCCTCTGGAGCAGAAATAGTTAAGGGCCTTGCTCAGGGGCCCAAGAGTGGCAGCTTGGTGATACTAGGGCTTGAACCCCCAACCTTCTGATCAGTAAACCAGCAACTTAACCACTTCTCCAAAAGTCGTTAGAGCACAAATTTGTTGTATATTCCAGGGACATTAGGAACCGGGAAAAAGAATTCAGGGTCAGCTGTGATACATTGCGTCTAGAGTAGAAATAGTCAAGGGCCTTGCCCAGGGGCCCAAGAGAGGCAGCTTGGCAATACTCAGACTTAAACAACCAACCTTCCGATCATTAACCCAGATCCTTCACCACTGAGATACCACTTTACCTAAAATATGCTAATTTAATAACCCCTGAAGAGGTAGGTCTTGCAACATGGTTTAAAGATTGCTAGAAACTGTTCAGGCACCAGATGGAAGTTCGTTCCACCACTCAGGTGCCAAAACAGAGAAGATTGTCTCGGACGGAGCGTGGTGAGATAAGTGTTGTGAGGTAGAGCGATGCTGGTCTGTTTGTGCATTTGTAGGAAAGCGTCAGTGTTTTAAATCTGATCCAGGAGCTACAGGAAGCCGGTGGAGGGAGTGGGGTGGTGTGGGAGAACTTAGCAAGGTTGTGGGGCTGGATTCTGTATCAGTGCCTTTGATAGGAGTAAGTTGAAGTATTCCAGTCTTGAGATTATCTATAGCTATCCAGGTCACATGATGAATCAAATGGCGTTCACCTGTGGCAACGAAAGAGTAAATGAGCTCACTCTGAAGCCACCTTGTTTTAATGTTGAGTTGTTTTCTTGAATGTCTAATATACTGAGGAACGTTGAAGTTGTATCTGTAGCCTGAGGAATAATTATATTGTAAATAATTAAAAGAGAGCATTAGAGAAAGCAGAGCTTTACGGAATAAGTCTGTTACCTACAACTTCAAGGTGAGTCATCAAAGCCTTGTGGTTTTTCATGCCGTTTCTCTCTGTTGTAGGAGTTAAATGCTACTGTGCACTAACACTTTATAGAAAAAAGGACAGGGATCCCTGACTTTTCCAGCCATATATACTTCGTCCACAACCTGTTCCCTAGAAAGCTGGAGGCACATGATTGTAAACGATCTCTTTAGATGTGCTAGCATGAAATTTTCCCTCCACTTGGATTAGAAGACCCAAAAGTATGAAGATAGACTTTACATGGGTTGGAGTGAAAGATCTTGAATAGCCTCCTATGAAAACGTGTCTCCTTAACTCAAATCTTTTGAAGACCTTCGAGATGAACGTGAACACGGACTACGCCCCAGGCCTCCTTACCTCACCTACATCAGTACCTGACTTGAGCACAAATCTCTTCGAGCACACTCCAAAATCCATGCAACATCTACCCAGAAGAGTGGAGGTTAGTAATAACAGATCAATGCCTCATTTTGGTTTTTGAGAATAGAATATCTTCGCCTTCCGTCGCGGTCTGTCTTGTTATTAATGTCGATCCTTTGCGAATTTCGCACCGGACCATTAACCCGTTTTTTTTTTTTTTTTTTTTCTCTCAATGCCTGTTTGACTTTATGACAGTCTCATTTAAGCAGATGCAGTTACTCATTCGTTGTTATATATTTTTTTAAACGTACTCCGAGGCGTTCTTTTCCACTTCTCAGATGCAACTTGAGCGTGACGCTTAATTCTTAACTGTGTTAATGCAATTCTACTAATGGAATGTCATGGGACTCTGGTATATTATCTATGCATTGCAGGGCGTTGGATGACTTTCAATTCCCTGTCGTTAGCAAACTGGCAGATGTGCTGAAGTCACGGGGTCAACAAGTTGATGCTCATTAGCATAATATCCAAGTAAACTTAGCACATAGTAAATGCTTAGGTTGTCCAATTTTGTAGACTGAAATGACTGGTTCTAGTGCTTCTTATTGAACATGATCATAAAAAACCACACTGTAATTTCTTACTTAAACTCAAGAAATATGAGGATAGATTTGGACTTTAACTATATACAGTCTGCTTCAATGGCTCAGAGCTGCATTTACCATAAACAATTTAGCATTTTATCACCCATCATTGAACACCTGATAACCTTGATAATGATAGAACTAAAATGAATGGACATTCAGGGTCACCTTAATGAGGACGGATTTCCTTTTGAGTCTGTTTCTTTCTTCGTGATGTCTCAGGGAGTTTTTCCTTGCCACAGTCACCATGTGTAATTTGGACAATCTGCCACGATGTCCATTGTTAAAAGCAATAGGGAAATAATTTGATTTCATAATTTCATAAATAAACGATCAAATAAATAAATGCATTTCCTTACAGCATAGCCATGATTGCTATTTTCTTTCTTTATATATTATCTCATCGCATATTTTATCCATTAAACGTTTACCACACCGTCTGATCTGATGACACGTTCAAACCTGCGAATTAACATGCAGTAAACGTGATTTGAACCTGCAATCAGTGTAATAAAAAAAGTGTGTATATATAATTAGCGTGAGTATTTTTTAGCCCTGCAGTACGAGTTTTATTATCAGGAAAGGAAAATCGAAAATACGTCTATATTTTGACAAGGAAGAAAATGTTTTGAAGACAAAAAATGCGACAAATAGTCCAAATAACTACATAGTGAAACAAGTACATATAAAGCAAGACACAATGTCAGGGATCCACCTGCCACGCCCCCTTTTGTGGCTTTCATGCCTCCGCTCTCCCTGGAGCTCCAGGCTTAACCACGCACACCTGGGGCTCATCATCACTCCACCCCCCGCTTCTACATAAGCTCCTCACTCTCACTCCCTCCCTTGTTCGTTATTGAATGTGTTAGGTGTTACGTACTGCTGCATGGTTTCACGGTTGCATGCAGTACTCTACGTTTTCCGTTCGGACTCCACTATCCGGTACCGGCTGCGTTTCTCCCCAAGCGCACCTCGGACTCTCTTAAGGACTTGTGTGTGTGTGTGTGTGTGTGTGTGTGTGTGTGCTTGTGTTTATCTCTCTCCCTCACTCTTGTCAATAAAACCCGAGCGAGCTGTACTCCGACTTCCGCCTCCCGTTTCTCTCGCACCCTGACACACGTTTCTGTCAAGAACACATTGTTTTCCATCACAAATAAGATTGCGGAGAGAAAATTGTTCTGCTATTCAGAGACGAGTTTGAAGGTTTCGGCTGCACCGTTATTTTTAAAAGTGACATTAATCAAGTCGAAACCATTTCCTTTGTGTTTTTCACTAAATAACCAGCTGTCTGAGGGTATAGTTAAATCACATGAAGCTAAAAAATGGTAAAAATGGAGGAGTCTGAAACAATAATGACTGGCGAGAGCAGGGAAACTAGTTACATCAGCCAAATAACATTTTCTGGCGTGATTTCTGTTTATAGAATTGAATCTGCTGAAGCAGAAGTAACACGTATTGTGATTCTTGGTTACACTGATGCCTTATTATCTGCCAGTGTACTGACAAAAGTTAGTGGAGACCTAATCATAAGATTGGTATGTGCTTTTTGAACATCCCATTCCACATTTAGTCCCGATTTGCTCTTACAATAACCTCTACTCTTATGTGCGAAGATGTTCTGCTAGATTTTGGAGTGTGCTTGTAGGGATTTGAGCTCATTTATAAGCGTTAATCCATTTAGATACTGATACTGGTGCAGTCTAATTCATTGTTCAGTAAGGTTGGAGCTTTTATAGCAGGAGATCTTCCACTAAAACCCATGTAAAACGTATCTTCATGGAGCTGGCAGTGGTGATGAGTCATTCATGAACGATTCGTTCATTCCGAACGAATCTTTAATGTGACTCGGAAGAACGAGTCGTCCCAAAGAGTGATTCGTTCATCTAATGAGTCCTCTGGCCTGAGTCGTTCATCCTTTTTGTCACATGACTCCCATATACGCTATGAATGTGATTAAAGGAATGAAATGATCTAAATGACTCATTCATTTTGATGAACGAGATTAAATGAACTGAGTCACTAAAATGAGCTTTTCACTCCTGGCTTTGTGCACAAGGGTATTGTCAACTGCACAAATTACATTTGACCTCATGTTTCCATTTTGCACTGCGAACTTTTCAAATAATACTCTTCTATGTTTAACTTCACAGACTGAGTACATCCTGTTTAGCCCGGATTCACCCAGCAGTTCTCCTTACACCTATCGTCCGTAACCTGGGTGTTATTTTTGACAAGAGTATGCATTTCAATAAACAAATCAGTGCAGTAGTGAAGGCGAGCTTTTACCAGCTAAGACTACTCAGTAAGGTCAAATCATTCTTGTCCCGAGCTGACCTTGAAAAAGCTATTCATGCCTTCATCAGCTCGAGGATAGACTACTGTAATGCTCTCTACACTGGACTTAATCAATCACTCCTCAATCGGCTCCAATTGGTACAAAACACGGCAGCACGTTTTTCTCCAACACCTCCAAATGCTCACACATCACCCCTGTCCTCCGCTCGCTTCACTGGCTTCCGGTGCGGCTTAGGGTGGAGTATAAGGTCCTGCTGTTCGTGTTCAAGGCCATCAATGGTCTGGCCCCGGCCTACTTCGCCGAAATAGTAACGGTCTACCAACCAGCCAGAACTCTCCGCTCCTTTGAACATACCTCTCTGGTCACTCCCAAGTTCAAATATAAAAAGTTTGGAGGCCGGTCATTTGCCGTCCAGGGACCAAAGCTGTGGAACGCACTTCCAGCACACCTACGAAGCATCACTGTGCTGAGTGTTTTTAAATCGCAGTTGAAAACACATTTATTCATACAAGCTTTTAACAGGTAGCTTCTGATTCTGGTTAGATGCTATCTGCATTTCATTTTCCCAGCACTTGCACTCTGAACAATGACGTGGTTCACGTGAAGGGAAAATTTCATGTTCCCACATCCAGAGATATCCTATAAAGCTGTGTGCCCCCAACTTTGTGTTTGAGGAAGGACCACAAATGGCTGGAAAAGTCAGGAGTCCACATACACATATTGACACATTCTGACACATATATTCTTACCCATCCTCATGAATCATTAGAATGAGATGTTACTATAGCAGCGGTTGTATTTGTCCAAGCATTATTGGAGGAAAATGATTGTGTGTCCACGGGACATGGGATTTATTTATTTATTTATCTATCAGCGTTTGATAGATATCACTGCATCAGTCTGTTCAGTTCTTGAATAACTCCAAATTCTCCAGGTCCTAAATGGGATGCTTTCGGACTTATGGTTCTCGTTTGTAAAATCGTCCCGTGAGATTAATTCCCTAATTTCTATAACTAGCTAATGACCTCATTTGTATTTGACCTACACATCTTTTTAAACTGAACTATTGCGTGAAGACGGCTGATTCTTTATATTTTTTTATTACAAAGTTCATTCATCTTCACACGGACAATAGAGATGAAGTTTTCATTGAACAGTGCAAGTGATTAGTTCTAAATACGTCTCACTTACAGCTGATAGAAACGATCTGCACGAGCATTTGAGTGAGTAATGACACACCTGTAATGATGTAACCGGATGAGTGTCTGGGTCTGAAAGGCTGAACGCCGATCCGTCGTTAAATCGCCACGAGACGCGATGTCCTGAGATTCGAAGAAGCTTTGAGATGTATGTAGCTTAGAGGTTAAGGTTTTGGACTTTGGCTCTGAAGTTTGTGGATTGAAATCCCAGCCACACCAAGCTGCCACTCCTGGACCCCTGAGCAATAACCCCATAGCTGCTTAGTTGCATGAATGAGATTAATATAAAATACTTCAAAATATAAATACTTTCAGTACCAGTATCAATACCGATACCAGCATTTTTAAAAGCCATTATTATTAACATTAAATAGACTGAATTGGAAAACAGAAACATCCTCACAATCTACATTCTTTTCCCTTAATAGGAAAAGATAATCGTAATTTTTTTTTCTCAAAATCTATTACTTTTTGGACTGATCAGCTCTTTCGCTTATTCTCAGCTAATACAGTGATCCCAGGATAAACAAATTATGGACAAAACTATTGAGACAAAGACACTAAAATCTAGTGAAACATCTTACGAAGCTCCTAATTTATGGATTTTTCCTGGGTTTTTTCCCGGTTTCACAAGCTTCAAGCCAAAAAAACTGAACCCCATAACATTAGACTAATGAAAACGCCGAACGAGTTCAGGTAAACCAATGAAATTCTTTATATTAAATCAGATGCGCTCCCACTGAATCGGGCCGCACCACATCATAAATATGGATGAGGTTCCTCTGACGTTTGACCTGCCGCTCACTCGGACTGTCTACAGGAAATGCGAATCATTCGTCACGCTGAAAACAACCGGGCATGAAAAAACACTTCACCTGTGTTCTGAGCTGCACGGCATCGGGAGAAAAACTTCACCGATGGTGATTTTTAAACGCACGACAATGACAAAAGATAAACGAGAGAGAAATAGTTGTGAAAGAAAGAAGGAAGACAGTGAACAATGACTTTCTTGGTAGGCTTCTGTTTAGATACAAGCCGTTGTAACGTGTTGAGTCTGGGTGAAGGGAGAGCTCGCTAACTCCAGTTGCAACAGAAATCATATAAGCACAGACAGGTTTCCAAAACTCGTGCTTTTTTATTTTTCTTGGCAACAGCGTTACGGGTTAGTCAAAGAAACTTAGAAATGAGCATCAGAAAATAATAAGGACATATTCCTCGGTCTTGCACACACGCAGTAATAGCGGAAAAATGCGGCGGCAGGCTATTCCCAAAATGCCGCTCTGCTCTTAAAGAAGCCACAACATATTTCACCCATTACACCGTGTTACAGACACTGTCTTTCGTTAAAGCCTGTGTAAAGTTCATTAGTTTCAGTGTAGACACTGCGGCTTATAGACAGGTGCTGCTTATTTATGTTCAAAATAAATATTTGGGTGCGCTTAATAGTCCGGAAATTACGGTAATCTTATGGTCAGGTGTCCACAATGTTTTGTCCAAATAGTGTATGATTTAAATATTAAACTTGTTTATTCTTTGTTTGTTTTTGTAAAAGCCCAAGGTAAGATTAATATTTGAATGTGAGAGTCAATCCTCTCCAACCACGCTAGAAGTATCAATACTTTACTATCTATACTATCTACCCGTCCAGCTGCCTGTAGAGACTGTGGCCTCAGGGTCTTGCATTTCAAAAGGGTCAACCTTTCTGAGCTTCCAAGCTTTCAGGAGCTCAATCAAAAGCAGCTTTCCAGTACTGCAGGTGGTTCCAGTAAAAATATACGACAAGAAAAGATATACAGTGAAAGGTATGCAACGCTTCCAATGATTCGGCTTGGGCAATACGTCTGTAATGACCGATTGCATGCATGTTATTCAGCTGGCATGCGTGTGACATGACTAGCAAAGCCCTCACGTCATCCCGTTGCTCCACATTTACACCATATTGTTTGTGGATGCCAGCTAATTATATTGTCTCGGCACCGAACCACGCTGATGCCTTCAGGACCGTTTGTGACTGCGTAGTTAATTGGATACGGTGATGGAATTATTTATTTATTCACAAATCTTTAGTTCTGGAGCCAAGCTCCGCCTACTTGTCCTTCCCAAGTGCTCATCATGTCCAGTTTTAATTGTTCAGTTCGCAAAAGAAAAATCTGTGACATGCTGGCAAGAGTTACTAACCTAACGATAAATATTTTCATAGAAATGCATTCCCCTGTGTTTTATTTCTCTTTAATCACAACACATTTTTATGAATGAAAAAAAAACGTATTTTTTTGTTGCTATTTCTTGTGACATTTAAAGTTGTGGAATATTTGCATAATAAATTATTTCCTGTTATTATTTAAATAATGACTCCCGCAATGTTTTCTATCGGGACTTCTTTTTATATTAATTTTACATGAACAAAAACTATATGAGCAAAAGTTTGTGGACACCTGATCAAAAGATTGGTATGTGCTTTTTGAACATCCCCATTCCACATTTACAGCATTTGGTAGATGCTCTTATCTACAGAAACTTACAATTATTTGTACAACTCAGCAGTTAAGGGTTAAAGGTGCTCAAGGACTCAGCAGTAGCGGTTAGGTGGTGCTGGGATTTGAACTCACAAACCTTCTGATCAGAAGGCCAATATCTTAACCACTGAGCTACCGCTTACCACAGTGAGTCTCCATTTGCTGTTAATAATAATCTCCACTTTTCTGGGAAGATGTTCCACGGTTTTGGTGTTTACTTGTGAAGATTTGTGAGATTTCATTCAACCGCATTAGTAAAGTCAGGTAATGATGTTGGCTGAGGAGATCGAGGTGCAGCCAGTGCTTGAGGTTGAGGTCAGTGAGGAACCGCATATTGCAGGAAAAGTGTCCCAATACTTTTATTCTATGTAACGTAGCTACTTGTGTTTTCCAGCTGACACTGGAGACATTTTAACATGTTAAACACATTCTATTTTATTAACACGATGCTGTATTAGAAAACGAATCCGCAATTTCCGATCAGATCAGTGCACGTCGCAAAAACGTCAAAATGGCAGCTCTTCAGGAACGTGCCCAAGCATTCGTGCGCGAAAGTAACTCGGGATAATGTCGTGTCTTTGATATTGTATAATAAAGATGTTAAATCTGAAACTAATTACCAGAAGCAGGACTGCTAAGTGGCTGAATCGGACTGTCAAGTGATTTTTGCTCTTTTTCTTTCTTCCCTTTCGTCACCGCACCATGACATTTCGAGCCACTTAAAAAGGAAATTGGACAGTTAATCCGGTTAGTCCATTATTACTAGAGGACTTTATTAATTAACGACGCGACAGTGTGTCTAATTCCTCCAAAGAGAAGCTTCGGTATTGTGGAGAGCGAGAGAAATGTTTGCTCCGGCATTGTACGAAAGAAATCTTTTTTTTTT
Organism: Silurus glanis; assembly: GCA_014706435.1. Taxonomy (NCBI): domain Eukaryota; kingdom Metazoa; phylum Chordata; class Actinopteri; order Siluriformes; family Siluridae; genus Silurus; species Silurus glanis. The sequence goes on from JAAIIK010000151.1 coordinate 504,122, forward strand.
TTTTTTTTTAATTATTATTATTTTTTATGTTTGAAGTGTTTTAATTAAGAAGCATAGTTGATTCCTTTTTTCCCTTTTATATATTGCACCTGTGTGGAGGCAAATTGAATATTCGGATTAATTTGCTCATTTTACAGCCATGCTTTAAAAAGTAGTAAAACTTTTTTTTTAATACTCCAACAGTAAAATATGAGCCGCCTCACTCAGGCGCCCTAAAGAAAATCTCCAGAAGCAAATGAGCATATGAGGGAATGGCTTTATAGGCTGTAGCCACTACGGGGATATAAAGTAATGGTTTTATATGCCGTGCTCACCGTATATAAAATGGCTTCCTTTACATTTTTCCAAATCCTCAGTACGTTTTGGAAGGTTTCATTACATTTATATTTGAGTTCATTTCCTTCATTACACCAGGTAGAAAGAAGCTGCCGCAGCAAAATACTAACGGACGACTCGGAAAAAACGGAGCTGCCGAACGACCTGCACGCTCTTTACGGAGAAGGCGAACGTTTTGAAGAGAGTTGCAGTGAACATCTGTGCAGAAGTTGTCACTGATGTTGCTGTTAATTAGTTTTAAGTGTGTGTTATATGGTGTATAAAATTGGTCCCGTATCACAGCTGTGACTAAAGGTACAAGGCTTGAGATCAAGCTTAGTTTCTGTAAACAAAATCCTACTGCAGAGTTCTGGATTTTATTTATTTTATTATTTCTTTTTGTGGGAAGCTGCCTGATGTTACCCAGTAGAAGTCAAATTTTCAAATGTGTGGTTTAAAATGAATAAATAAATGAATGAATAATTGAACAAATTATTTTATTAGTCAATTTGTTCATTTATGTAACCAAAAACATATGCAACCTATTTATTTATTTGTTTGTTTTGGGGGACAACTGCCTTATTTTACCCAGTAGAAATAAAATTCATTCATTCATTCATTCATCCGTTCATTTATGTAACATTTGTAACCTATTTATTTATGTTTATTTATTTGTTTGTTTCCTTCTTTCTTTCTTTTTTTTCTTTTGGGGGGCAACTGCCTTACTTTCATTCATTCATTCATTCATTCATTTGTTTATGTAACCAAAAAAGTATATATCTTAATAATTTGTTTGTTTGTTTGTTTATTGGGGGGGGGATTCAAACTTTCAAATGTGCAGTTTGATATGAATGAATGAATGAATGAATGGATGGATGGATGGATGGATGGAAAAATGAATTCTATGAAAAAATTCATCCATTCAATCATCCGTTCGTTCATTTATTTATGTAACCAAAAAGTATGTACATTTATTTATTTTTTTTTTAAAGGTAATTGCATGATTTTAGTGAATTAAATCAGGTTTTTGTTCTAATCATGTATTTATTTGTTTGTTTATTTATCTATTTATTTATTTTTATGTGTAAATTGTGTTCAAACAAAAAAAAAAAAAAAAAAAAAAAAGAGAAGGGTTTTACAATAAATACATCGGGGACATCCTGCCTACTTATGCCGGGTTTCACGCAATCTAGTCGACTAATCTCCTAATCCCATGCAGATGTATAAGGGTTTAAGTAAGTAAGTGAGTGTGTGTGTGTGTTTGTGTGTGTGTGTGTGTGTTCATGCAGTGTGGATACAGAAAGAATAGAGTGTGTGAGATATAAACTGCACCATGGTTTGTGTTATCCTGAGATGAATTGTGTCATTTTTTCTGTATTATATAATCTGAAGGCAGCTTAAATTAGAATGTGTTTGGCGATCGAGACGTTCATGTCCTACTTCCTGCTATTCCGCTCTGACAGTTTATATGGGAGATATAATGGATGCTTTCTGCTTTAGTATTAAATAGGCTAATGCTTTCTTTGCTAGCATAAATCACACGTGTTTCCTGTGCGGGTGATTACTGTAGAAAAGAAAACTAAACTAAATCTAAAACGCTGTATTCAATTCCATTCATCATGATAATATATTATATGGACAAAAGTATCTGGACACCTCACTTTTCCAGCTATATGTAGTTTTTCCCACAAAGTTTGAGGTACATAATTGCAGTGTTGGGCAGTAACGTGTTACTTTTGACAGTAACCAATACTGTAACGCGTTACTTTTTAAATAAAGTAACTCCGTTACCGTTACCGTATGGTGCGTTACCCGTTACTTTTTTAAATGAATGAATTTGGGCTGAAGTGTAGACTACAGTCTAACCTGTTTACAGCAGCGATGCATTGTAGGATTGGAGGATAAACCACTGTAAACACGAAGAAGACGCACTGTGGGCGTGTCTCCGTTTATTCAGGTCTGTGCGGCAGTAATGGCGAGTCGAGGCGAGAGCAAGACGAGTTTCTCAAAGTGGAAATATGCTCATTATTTCTCTTTAGTTGAGCATAAAGACAAAAACCTTTTAGTCAAATGTAAGCTGTGTCTTTCTGGTTCGAAGCTCGTATCTACTGCGATAAACAGCAACTCCAATCTGTTGAAGCTCCTCCAGGAACTCCATGCTAGGAGCTAGAAGCTAGAAGCTAACCCGGTGTTCTGTTCTACATTGTTGATAGTTTTCATACTTCAGCTGTGAAAGGAACATTTTTAAGAGCTCAACACAACAGCAGAAGCCACTTTAGTTTTTGATTCTGAATATATTATTCAGCTTGTTTTGTTATTTATTTCAGAAATCCTTGTGATATATTCAGTTTGTGCTGGGCTGACTTCAATAAAATAGTGTTTAAAAATTACTATGTTTAAGTCAGTTTTGTGTTTGTACAGACCATAACGCATAAAAGGGCATTAATGGGAACATTAAAGAACTAAAACGTTACTTTTAACAGTAACGCATTACTTTTTGGTGTAAGTAATCAACATGTAACTAAGTTACTTTTTGAATGAAGTAACGAGTAACTGTAACTAGTTACTATTTTTTAGTAACTAGCACAACACTGCACAATTGTATACGATGCCTTAGGATGCGATCGAATGCAATTTTCCCTTCACTTGGACTAGGAGACCCAAACCTGTTCCCGCATGACACTGCCCCTGTGCACGAAGCCAGCTCCATGAAGATGTGCTTTACATGGGTTTGGAGTGGAAGATCCCCTGCTATGGAGCTCTGACCTCAACCCTACTGGCCACCTTTGGGATGAAATGCAACACCAAACTCAACCCAGATCTCCTCACGTCATTTACATAAGTACCAGACTTTACTAAATCTCTTGTGGCTGAATGAGCACAATCCTCCACAAACAAGCTCCAAGTTCTACTGGAACATCTCAAAAGTGAAGGTTATTATAATAGCAAACATGGAATAAATGTAGAATATGTTCAAAAGGAAGCACATGCCAATCTTATGGTCAGGTTTCCACAAACTTTTGTCCATATGCATAGAAGGGCAATACGTTGCATCGAGCACAATGAAAAGGGAATTATTTCAATCGTCCAAAAATGTTGCAAGCGTCTTCACTGTGCTGTTACAAGTGTGTGTAAATATTCATTATTTCAAATCCACGGAAACCGAATCCGATCCACTAACTCAATGGGGACACTTAGGATACAAAAACATTGGATTGAGGTAATAAATCAGATTATATTGTAAACATATTTGTAGGTAAGACACCCTCTACTCACACCCCCACATGCGCGGTCGCTAATTAGATAAATCTAATCTCGTTCAGACGATCCCTCTGCTAGCCCCGTAAACGTTACAGCTATACAACGTTAAATAAAGAGCGACTCGTGCTCGTGGACGATCGGCGGTTCCGACCCGTGCGCCGGCCGTTTGGGATAATTCGAGCTGATTGAAAGAGTCCTGCGGGAAACGTGTCTGAAACATCACAGCGCTGCAGCTGCATCCATAATGCGGTGACACAAACAGGCCCGGCTAAAAGATAATTATCTCATAAGTCAGCAAGCACAGCTGTCGGCAAGGTCAAGTTTCATTTATGTGCAGCGTTTGTGGAGATTTTTTGCCCGCAGCCCGGATGATCTATGGCAATGCAGCGCCACGTTAATGAATACTAATAACCACCTCTGACAATTAAATCTCGTCCGATGTGTTTATTTACCACATAACTGCCTCTTCGGCGGGAATTTAGTGCTAGGACCTGGTCGGAAACGTGATCCGAGTGGACGTCCGGTTCATTTTCTTAACGCAGTCAGGATTTATTTATCATTTATTCACATTCACTTGTCTATTGCAATATTAGCATTTTTTAAATCTGTTCTTGCATTGGCTTGGTTACAGTGTGAAGTAGCTTAGTAGCTTATCATGGGGGAAATCATGCTAGCTGTTCGCACTGTGCAATCGTTAATATCTAACCACCATTGTATCATGCAATGAAGCTAATTTGCTAGCAAGCCTGTTTGCCAGATACTTATATTTCTGTGTATTCCAGTCACCAAATTGTTAGCAAATCAACAAATCGAATGTAAACCAGGAATTCAGATACAACCAGTTATAATTTGTTTAACATACCTAGCTAGTTAAGATAGTTTAGCTTCTTATTATTCCTTTTACGCCAAACCAGACGCTTAAGTTAAAGAGAAAGCTAGTTAAATTAGCTAAATGAGTGTGTAAACCAGAGTTATCTAATGCTAAATCTGTTCAAGCGTATTGTATAACTCAGTAGCTAAATTGTTTAAATTGTCAAACTTTAATTGTTAGCGTGAGAACACTTTAGATGACCAACATCATATCAGCTCATTGATCATGTTATGTAGCTAAATTGCTAACAAGGAAGGTGAATAAATGTCATGTGAATGAGCACAACGAAAATCTTGCTACGTGTTCAGTAAGAAATACGTTAATGTTAATCTGTACTTCACTCTATGAACAAAAGTATTGGGATGCCTGACTTTTCCAGCCATTTCTCCATTCTTCTCCAAACTGTTACCGCAAAGTTGGAGGCATACTATTGTGTCTTTGGATGCGGTAAAAAAAATGAAAAATTCTTCCTTCACTTGAACTACGAGACCCAACCCTGTTCTAGCGTGACAATACCCCTGTGCACAAAGCCAGCTGCATGAAGATATACTTTACATGGTTTGGAGTGGAAGATCTCCCAATATAGAGCTCTGAATCTCAACCCTATTGAACATGAATGAATGTGAACTCTGCACCCCAGGCCTCCTCACCTCAACTACATCAGCACCTGACTTTACTAACACTTTTGTGGCTGAATGAAATCTTACACAAATCTCCACAAGAACGCTCCAAAATCTAGTGAGGGAGCAGTGACGCTCCAAAAGAGTGGCGGTTATTCATAACGGGAAATGGGCACTAAATGTGGAATGGGATGTTAAAAAAAAACACTAATCTTATGTCCACAAATTTGTGTTCATGTATTGTATATTAGCGATGGCTAATAAAAACACAGGAATGTGTTTTTGGCCAAATGTGAGGTAATTTGATTAGATTCTCTCCTGGCTTCCCGGCTCGGCTGGATGAAATTCACCAGAACGTTCCTGACGCCTGCTCAAGATTTTTCTTTCTCCTTTTCCTTTCAGTATGCTAATCAGACTTTGTCAGTTTTGTGCTCGAGGCGAAAGAGATGTGCATTATGTCCAGGTTAGCAACGCCGGCTGTGCAGGGTGTCTCGTGCTTCCTGGAGTCGAGCTGGATACTTCACTGCATGAATTTAAAGCAAACGATAGAAAACCCGGCTGGACTTAGCAGAGCCATAATGGTTCTTCCTCATAACCTCAAGGTTTCTTCCTCATAACATCTAAGGGAGTTTTTCCTTGCCACATTGGCCATGGCTGCTCATCAGGGATAAATGCACACCGTTCACCTTGACTGTTGATTTCTGTAAAGCTGCTTTGAGAGAATGTCTGTTGTGAAAAGCGCTATATAAATAAACTTGACTTGACTTGACTTGAAATATGACTGCCACTCTTTGGCGTGTTATATCTCGTAGGAACTTGAGAGTTATACAACTCTGAAATTCACAAATACTCTAAGCATACATAAATATGAAATAAATACAGAAATAAACATGCTAAGGCCTTAATAACAGTATCGCAACAATCTTTATGAGAAAAGGAATCATGCTAGTAATCAGGTTTTATGTACATACTAAAGAGTAGCAACATTAGCAAAGCTAAGCTAAAAGCACTACATTTTAGCAATTCAATTCCACTGAACATTTACTGCTTGCTGGCTTACTAACTAGTTTGTGGATGATTGATTTTACGCCACAGCAATTTTTATTGTATTTGTTCCATCAGAGATAATGTTGTAGCATAGATTAGCAAAGCAATTTTCAACCAATTCCTGCCACACTTTAACTAGCCTACTAGCTTACTAGCTAATTGGTGGCAATGTTTCAGTTCATTTTATTCTAATATATCAAAATAAATACATGTGTATTTAGCATGTACAGGAGGAGTCTTAAGAGTCAGTGCTTTGTTAAAACCACAGATAATGTTGTAGCATTGTTTAGCAACATTAGCTAAAATAAACTAATCCAACATATTCCAATAAAATTTTAATCCAGTCAGATTTTAACTAGCCTACTAGTTTACTAGCTAGTTTGCAGGTGTTTGATTTGATTTAGCATGTATGGAAGGAGTCTCCAGTGTCAGCACTTTGTTACAACCACATATCATTTTTGTAGCATTATTTAGCAACATTAGCTAAGCCAAGCTAAGGCTTCCAAAATGCTTCAATTTAATTCCCATTAATTCCAACATTTCAAACATTAACTAGCTTACTAGCTAGATAGTGGAAGTTAATGCCAGATTAAATACATATGCATATTTAGCATATATGGAAAAAGTTTTGAGTGTCAATGCTTTGTTACGAAAGAAGATTTTTGTAGCATTGTTTAGCAGTATTAGCTAAGCCAAGCTAAGACCATGAATTCCAATCAAATTTTGATCAATGTAATTCCATTCCCAACATTAAAAATATTAACTAGCTTACTAGCTAGTTGGTGGCTGTGTAATTTTATGTTACATCAGTGGTTAAGAACTGTATTTAGCATGTAATGAAAGGAGCCTCCAATATCAGCACTAGATGTACAGGCTTCACTGTTTTTAGTTTTCCACCACAGAAAAGTCTTCAGGACTTTGTTCCTCAATTTCTTAGGAACTTGAGAAGCTGTGTGTTTTTATTTATTTAAAAAAAGAGGATAAAATTCTAGCTAGCTAGCTAGCTAACGTCACCACATTGTTAACAATTTTACAAGCTTAGCTAGACTACGTGGCATATTACTAGCACGCTAGCTGTTTTGCATTTGGCATGTGTTGTGTCCTCTGGTGTCTGACGGAACATAAAAAAATATAAAATAAAATAAAAAATCTGTAAACGCAGATATGCGATACGCGTCAAATCCTTTGTGTAAACGTTGTTGAACAAAATGCCTCGCGTCGGCTGTCTGGTGTTGTCACAAACCATCACACGCTGTCGGTGAGAGCGAGCGGAGAGGAAATCTCTCAGTCAACTCTGCTAATGATCGTGACTTTAAAGCGCAGGTATGTGGGCTTTGTTTCCCCACAACGAGAGATAGCTTGATATCTTTTTCTCATCCTCGTCTCTCTCTTTCTCCCTGTCTCTAAAACGCTTCTGCATTATTTAGGCCCGTGTGCCTCTGGAGACCCCGAGCTGATGAATTGTGATTGCCTCTCGCAACATGCGCTCCTTTCTCACAGAATAGCTGAGACATCCAGGATACAACCTTCATTCTGTTCAATAGAAATATTATTTTAGTCGTGATACAGATGTCACTATTGATTTGACACAGTGCTATCTATTATATATATATATATATATACTGTATATATACTGTATATTAGTGATTTGCATCTCCATAACTGAGGCTAATGCGATTCGCATCTCGATGCCTAGTCATGGTACTTTTCATTAAAGATACATATGAAGCAGCCATCAATGTACTTAAGTGCCTTCTGACTTCTAGCGCATGGCCCTTTCACAAACAGGCCTTTGTACAGCAAAAATGGAAAAAGATTAAATAAAACCAGACAGTCATTTTTCGGTTCTGTCTCCAGTAAGATGCAGCTCTACCTCTGCCATGTTAATCTGTATTCTACACCTCGGCCTCGGTAGTGTTGTGATACGCCATATTCACGTAGCAGCAGCGGTGCTGAAAGAGCATGCTCGAGAAACTGTTTAGTGAGAAGAAATCAATCTACATATGGAATATTGGTCACAAATGATCACTTTACAATTCATAAAAGTTAAGGGCATATATTAATACATGTGGATGCATAAATTGTGACATAATCCAAACGCAATTGCAAATCTTGTTTTACCGTTTGAGCTTTTGCTTTCACAAATGCACAGTGACTGCAAAGTCCATTTGAAACTGTATTTCCCATGTCTTACGAGTTATGACCATGTCATATTAAATAGCAATATTAATTACCACGTCTGCTTTTTCACTTTCTCTGCGTCGCATAAGTAGCCTGCTAAAACTCGAATGGAATCGCAATGCCTTTCGCATCTTGTTGAGGACGAGAGTCAGAAGAGTATTATTACTACTACATGTGGAAAAAGAGGATCAACTTGAGTATTTATGCTTTTCTAATTGGGGAAAATATTCCATTGGAGCAATAATAATGCTACTTACTAAGGAGAGCATCATCCAGAGAATAAATCGTAATTTTTTTTTACAGGGGGAACATTTTCTCAAAGTATTAATATGGCTTCCGACTGAAAACGCAACAACTCTGTTTCAATATGGTGTCTTATTGAGAAGAGAACCCCACAGAGTATTTAAACATGATGGTATCAAAAAGTTTTGGGGCTAGTTCGCCAACATGTGGCACTCACAGTCACAGGGAGCACAGACCTTCATAAGTCAGTGTGCCGAAAGATGACATCTTGTGTGCATAGGGACCATGTGCGTTACCACGTCTGCGATTTCATCATGGACTGCAGGTTAGAACAAAGAGCGAACGTGAAATTCTGCGTGAAACTGGGCAAATCTGCCACAAAGACGTTTGACGTGATTCGGCAAGTTTAGGGCAATGAGTTGTTCAAGGTGTTTTGAGTGGCACGGGCTCTTAAACAGTAGAAGAACATCACTGGAAGACGATGAGAAATCATGAGAGGAAGAGAGGTCGCCGTTTTGACACCATTGCAGAGATCCAGAGTGAATCGCAGAAGGTGCTTGACACGTTTTAAAAAGAAGACTTTCAGGACACGTTCCAGAAGTGGCAGGAACGCTGGGAGCTCTGTATTGCTGTAAAAGGGGACTATTTTATAGGTGATAGTGTGTAAACAGAGATAAATTACTTTCTTGTAAACAGAGATAGTCTTGAAACTTTTTGATCCCACCTCGTACTGCTTCTCAGTAAACAAGACGCCAACTCCTGTGCGTAAATACGAGATAATGTTGTGGAAGAGAATCGCTGAGTATTAATGCTGCCCTTATTGAGGAAAATGGACCTTATTGTGGAAGTGGTAGCTCAATGGATAAGCAGTTGGACTTCTGAATGGAAGGTTATGGGTTTAAATCCCTGATTGTCTGCTATACTCTAAATAGCATAAATGTAAGATTGACCCAGAATACTGCTTTCTACTGAACATGAAAAGAAAGCAAGCAGTATTTCATTATGTTGTCCGATACTAAACCACATTTTTAAAAAAAAATTTTCTTCTTTTATCTAGTTGGCCAATATTCTTTTTTTCCCCCAGCTCAAACAGAACTGTCCACCCGTCTCCATCCTCGCTTTTACAAAATTGAACTGCTCTTCGGCATTACTTCCTGTCCTCGCGACAAGGATTATCCCACCTCCACTTCCATTAAAAGGGTGCCATGCCACCTCTAGCCCTGCATTTAAGCCATGTTTCTGAGTGCCACTGTATGGACAAAAGAAGTTTAGGTGTAGGAATGCAATATCCGCCCAGACCTTGCCCTGTAATTCCAGGTCATAACCTGCTTCAAGGGTGGGATTTCTACCCAGCCACCTCAATTATAAACTACATCCCTACTGTAATCATTTCCTTTATTCCTCAGCCCGTAGTACAAGAACACCTTTAAATCCGAATACCGCACAAAATGTCAGGGGTTTGATTCCACGTTGACTTTCCGTGTGATTTTCTTTTGTGTATGACCCAGGGATGTAGGGAAACTAGCATGAATTGCTGGGGGAAAAAAAACACATTTATTCTGATTCCATGTTCTTTTTCTTTACAGCTCAGCCTGGTCCTCCGAAAATTCACGAGGGATGGTGGGCATACAAAGAGGTCGTACAAGGAAGCTTCGTTCCAGGTAATGATTTGCACCCTTTAGTATTCTCTGCATTCTCAGGTTAAATGAACTGAATACGTGGGCATATTATTTGTTGGATATTGTAGGGTTTAACTGATTTATTTGTCGGGTTGAATTTACACAGCTTGGTATTTAGATGCATTTGATATAGTCTTTATATAGACACACATCTGTGTGATTCATTTAATGAAGGGTTTTTTATGGTTGTGATGAAAAATGTAGATTTTGAATCATTCGTAATGATGTTGATAGCAGACTATGAGGTTGAATCATAAAAGCTGCATCTCAAAGACATTATACGAAATCTAAGTTGCCTTTAGTTTTTTTTTGCTCAGAGTTCGATGTTGGCAACAACCACCCAAATCACAACAAGGTTCTTCTTGGTCCAATATATAGGATCAATCAGAAGCTTATGTATCTACCCATGATTCTCTCACTAAGTAGAGAACTAGTAGAGGTTTTCAAAATCATCATGTGACCATGACCTCACATGTGCCACTTGTGAAATGCCCCTGCTAACTCCTGTTCATCCTCTGGCTGATATCCTGAACTAGACCGTGGCCCACATGTGGCTCTGATGATCCCCCACTCAGTCACCGATCTACTGTTACAACCTTTTGTTCTGCTTCGACTTTGGAACTTGGGGAAGCTGTGTAGAAAAGTCATCACACTTAATGAAAAGAACAGAATGTTGAAAATAGTGGTCGATCGATAGTGGATTTTACTGATACTGATAACTAGGTTTGATAACCGATTAATCAACTGATAGTTTGTTGTTAAATGAAATAAATCTAAAAATATTCTTTGTTATAAGAAATATTGAGGAAAAAAGGCATGCATTTAAAGCGGAAAAAAAACAAACACTCCAAATAAATTTCAAAACAGTTACATCCAAAATGCACAAAAAAGACAATTTAAATTAACAACAGTTGGCATCAGTGATTTGCCTCCAGAGGGCGGCCTCATACTGTATCACACAACCCGGAAAAACTATCGGTGCCAATTAATTGGCATAACCGATGAATCGCTCAACCTCTAGTTGAGAGTATTAATAATACTTCTTATTGAGGAAGATAAGCACTCAGGGAAAAAAAAATACTGCTATGTATTAAGGAAAAAGATTCGCTCAGAGTACTCCCAATATTTATTGAATTCAAATTGCTGAACAAGACAACAAATCAGTGTTTCAATATGGCATCTTATTGAGGAAAGATCGCTCAGAGTATTTATAATCTAATAATAATAATAATCTTTCCTTTATTTAGTGCCTTTAAAAGTAACATTTCAATGAAGAAATGAAGAAAAAAAAAGGTAAAAAATAATAATAATGATAAATAATGGTTATAATAATATTGATAATTTACATAATAATAAGAAAAATAAAATGAGTATATAAACATCACAGAATACATCACAAAATGAAAAGATCACTGAAGCTATCCTGAAAAAGTGAGCTTTAAAAGCAGTTTTAAAAACAGTAAAAGACTCGGCCTATTTAATCTCAGTGGGGAGAGAATTACACAGCTTTGTTGCCTATGAGGAACAAAACTGATCACCCATAGAGCAAAACAGGTAGGGGAACAACTAAAAGACTGGAGGAATGGAAGAATCAGAGGAATGTAGATCACACCTTGGAGTGTAGGCAGTAAAAAGCTGTGTCAAATAATGAGGTGTATACCATGTAGGGCCTTATAGATCAGCATGAGAATTTTAAAATCAATCCAGAATCTAATGGGGAGGCAATGCAATGACTTCAAAAATGGAGAAATGTGCTCACCAGACCTGGTCTTAGTCAAAATCGTAGCAGCTGAATTTTAGACAACCTGTAATTTGTTTTTTGTAGGTTTTGAACCACCAACATGCAAAGCATTACAGTAATTGGTGCGTGAACAAATATAACATGGGGCGCAGTCTTGCAATGTTTCTAAGATAAAACAATTCGATTTGAACTGTACTTTATACATCAAAGTCAAACGTTATATTTTTGTCAAAAATATACGTTTTTTTTTAGCTTGGATTGAAAAACAGAGACTTTTAATTTTAAGGGTTGAAAACCAGCTTTATTAGTTTGATGGTGTGAAGCATTACCTCTGTCTTATTACTATGTAGACAGAGGAAATTCGCAGACATCCATCTTTTCATCTCAGAAATGCAGTGTTCAAGAAAACCAATGGCTGCATTTTTGCTAGGTTTTGTATAAATGTATATCTGGGTGTCACCTTCTTAAAAGTAAAACTTAAAACCAAGAGATCTCAAAAACTGATCAAGAGGAAAGATGTACATACTAAAAAGCAAAATATTTGTACTGACATGTTAATAACAACTCGGAGAACATGGAAACGGCTGCTCTTATTAAGGAAAATTCTGCTCTTATTGAGGAAAATATTTACTTAAAGTATTAATATTGCTTCTTATTAAGGGGGAGAGACACCCATTAAGTATTAATGCTCCTCTTACAAGAAAAAAAATGGAGAGAAACTGACATTACAACTCACCATTTCAATATGGCGTCTTTTCGAGGAATCACAACGGATATGTGTTACTTCAAATTCTCAATACTACCCACGGATCATGATGTTTAATTGAGGATGAGGATGATTATACCGCTTTAACAGCATTACTACCAGTTCTTATTAAGAAAGACGGGAAGAAAAATCACTCGGATGAAAAGTAACAATGCTCCAATAAGTGAGAATGATGTCACTCAAAGTATTAATACTACTACTTGTTGAAAAAGAGAGGAGGAGTACAGCTTATGAACATTTGTATTGAGAACGAGAATCCTTCAGAGTATTGCTACCGCTTCTTATTGAACTATGAGTATCATTTATTACTGCTTTCTATTCAGGATCAAAGATCAGATAAGTACTAATGCCGCTTAATGAGGAGAAAAGGATTCAGATGATTTGTTCTGCTTCTTAATTAGGGGAAAGGGTCATTCAGAGTATTAATAATGGCGATAAAAAAAAAGAAAAGATTTTTTGCGAATTATGTTCATGAAAGGATTCACATTGATGGTCTAGGAATAATGGAAATAGAATTGAATCTTAAAATTTATTATACATGCTTCAGGAAAAAAATGTAAACGTACAAGAAGTACAGTATAAAAAATTAAACATAAAGAAGTACAGTACTGTTTTTATGGTACATAATGGTTCATTGTAATCATTTTTTGGGTCATTTTTGTCTTTTTGTTGGAATAATTCTTTAAAAACCTGTTTATTGCTCAAAATATATTTAATATTCACCTCCTTTATAGTTTCTTACCATTTTACAGTATATTGGTGACTTTTTTGACCCTCATTCGGGTTTGTCGAACTGATCAGCAGCTTCATCACACTTTTTGGCTTTAGTATGAGAAGTTCATATGGATCACTATGTGCTTTTCAAAAGCAACTAGAAAGTGACAGGAAATGCAAGTCCAACCCATGTCCTCTTCTTATAATGTTATTCAATACACAATCATTTTCAACCCTACAGTAACTGCAGAACAACACTGCCCCGCTATTCCCCGTCCTGCCCCACCTTACCCAGTGCCATGTTCTTCTAGATTCTCTGAGATCTCTGAACATGTCACTCGAGTTTGTATCATATTATTTTTCATTTGTACAGTCAGCTCCAGAGTGGACATTTCTTCCTAAGATATGACCTCCAATAACATTCCCTCTAACTTTCACATTAGGATTGAATGGAAATATTGTGCACTTTTTAGGGCACCACATGAATAAATAAGTCATTTTCTTATGTTTTGCATGTGCTCAGAAACGTTGTCTCCTTTTCTTGCTTTTAATACTAAATAAAAAAAAAAAACTAACAAAGCCATCATCATTCACTTTTTTTTTTTTTTTTCAGTTGAGAATCAAAAAACGAATGAACCCCAACCTACATGTAGTGTTACTTTATAACAATGTTAAGGAGATGAATTATTTCCAAAAATAGAATATAACAAAAATAAAATAAAAAACAAAAATAGAAAAAACTATATCAGTTTTCTTTGGAATTTTTTTTTTTGGAATTTTAGATCTGAGCAGCTCAGTGTGTTAGGAAAGTTGGTGGTGATGGTGGTGCAACAAATGTCCAAGCACACCATTTTTCACATGTCTGGAGATGAGACAGTGACTGTGAAGACTCTGTAGTCTCAGACACTTTTCTTCCTGAAATGAATTCGAAGACTCAGCCAAGGTCAGAAGGCCCTCATGGATACAAGGCAGATGTGAAGAAAAAAACAGGACAAATTAGAGCAGATTTCCTGATTTATAACTTTGTAGTTCACTGTAGTTGCTTGCTAAGTGAACTCATATCATGTCATATCGAATCTCATATCAGTGTCAATACAAATAAGGGGCCTCTGGATTATACATTATATGCACAACAGAATTGGGTCAACTGACTTTTCCAGCCATATGTGGTTCTTCCTGAACTGTTACCACAGATTTTTATAGTCAATATCAGATCTACAAAAGATTTCTTTTTTTTTTTTTTTTTTTTTGTAATGTTCTTAAAACCCCCTGTTGTAGGCTTGAACTTTAGCTGTAGATTTTATGAAGTGGTATCAAAATGTTTTGAGGCGAGCTCTGTTTACAAGAAAGTACTTTATTAATCTATGTGTCCACACTGTCCCCTTCAAAATAGTCCCCTTGTGCAGCAATACAGTGCCCCATCGTTCCTGCCACTTCTGAAACATGTTCTGGAAGTCTTCTTTTCGAACCGTTTCAAGCAGCTCTTGGCGATTCGCGAGGGATCTCCGCAATGGATCTCCGCAACGGTGCCAAAACGGCGACCTTTAAGCTGCATCTTCATCTTCGGAAGAGCCACAGGAGCCAAATCTGGCGAGTAGGGTGGGTGCGGATATGAGTTTATGTGTTCTGTTTTCCAAAGATCATCATTCGCAAGTTGCCGTGTGGTTTCGACATTTACAGGGGTCTTCCTGATCGCTCGTCGTCTAACAATTTCAGGTTTGTTCTATCTTGCTGTCCAGGATGAAATCGCAGATGTGGAAACGCCCATGGTCAGAATAGCACCAGTTAATAGCACCATTAATTTTGACATTTTTTTCATACCACCAACATGTACATGTTCAAACCTTTGTGCAGGTTTTTTTAGTTTCTAATCTGAAAATAAAATGTCAATGCACTAATGAAGGGAAAGCAGCTGAGTAAAACAGACAGAGAAGCAAATGTAAAGCTCCTGGAATTTACACTGTGTAATACACTATAAGGGCAAACGTATTGGGACACCTGACTTTTCCAGCCATACATGGTACAAACCCAATCTGTTACCACAGACTTGGAGGTACTCAATTGTATCGGACGTCTTTGGATTCAGTAGAACTAGGAGATCCAAACCTGTCCAGCATGACATGCTCCATGATTTACATGGGCTGGAGTGAAAGATCTCAAATCTATTGAATACCTTTGGGATGAGTTTAAACGCTGACCGCACCCCAGACCTCCTCACCTCACCTACATCACTACCTGACTTTGTGGTTAAATGAGAACACATTTCTACACTCAAACTCCAGAATATAGTGGAACATCTTCCCAGAAGAGTGGAGGTTTTTAAGTTAAGTCAAGTCAAGTTTATTTGTATAGCGCTTTTCACAACAGACATTGTCTCAAAGCAGCTTTACAGAAAATAAGGACTAAATGGTATAGAATGTTCAAAAACACAAATATTTTATGGTTGAGTGTCGACAAACATTTGTCCAGATCGTATGTCAGAAAATGTTGGTAGTAAAACTCCTAATAATTAAATTGGCCTTAGAGGACAAAATTGAATTATTCTGGCAATCTGTATCACATCACATGCTCCATTTACACAAACTGCAAATACTAGTATTGTGAATCGATATACATTATATATATTATGGCACTTTATTTCATTTTATACATTTTTTTTTTAGACACAGGTTAATTATCCATCTAATTTTTTTCTACCCCTTCTTTTTTATTTGATCATGGGCTATTTTTTTTCAGAGAATTGCTGAGATAGTGTTTTACGCATATACTTGCAACCCCAAATGCCTGACTTTTCTACAGATGCAGGTTTATAAACCATGCCACCTGCTGTATAAAATCATCAAATTTATATTCTCCGCATGATTCCTGTGGAAGGTAAATGTCAAGGTTTGGAAGATGAGACAAAGGAGCGTTTAGTTCTGTCTGTATTCACTTTTTTTTCGTTGCATTTCTCTTGGAGCTTTTATGCTCTGCCACATAAAGGTTAAAATCTTTCAAAAAGGTGACATATTGTTCTTCAGTCATATATTTTGCTTTTTACACTTCTTATTTTATTTACCAATGCAGGGATTTATTCCAGCGTTTGATTACATCACTTTTTTTTTTTTATTAATCCAGAATTTGATCAAATCCGTGGTTAAGAATGCTGAAAACAATGTAAAATGATTGATACTGATTTTATTTATTACTGTATTAAAGCTTTCTGAGGTCAGATCATGGATATTATTTCTCCTTTTTGTCAATAAGAGAGTGAAAGAGATATATCTTTTGTTCTGTAGTTATATTTGTGGAGCCTATAAACTCATTACGGGGCATCTGTGACCAAGTTATTACCATTAAACTTTATAGATGAGGCAGGTTTTTGGCTTTATATAGATAAGATTATAGTTTATTACTTTGCATCCAAGCACAGACTTACGCGAAAGTCTCCTGCTGATTAATAATACATCCTATGCTGTTACTTGTAATAGGGGTCCAAGCACTGTCAAGGGTCTGTTTATTTATTGTCCAAATATGCTCCATGAATTCTGCAGACTTGTACTGATCTTGTACTAGAGAAAATACACTGTAGTTCCACTCACACAACTCGATTGCCAACTCGTTTCTCAATTCTACAATTATGAAACCTTCAAAACTAGTTTTTCAACTGGGTATGGGTATTTCATGTCGCGTTTTTGCACTAGACTGTAAGTAAATTTGTACAGATCACTTGATGATTGGTGAAATCCAATTGCACATTGGCAGCCATGATTTTTATTTTTTTTTAATCCCCTTACACATTTGGCAGGCTTACAGTTGGCCAACCGCCACAGAATTGAACAAATTGGCAAAATACAGTCCTGGAAACCTGTTTACCAAATCGGAGGTCTGCATTTCAAAATCTCATTCATGGCCAACAGGCTTGATCTTCTTATTACATTTGAAAGTCTATAAAATATGTGGCTTTTTTTTTTTATAATTAACGTTATAATCTATAATGTTCATCTCTTCCAAATATTTTGGTATTGGAGAGTAATGGAATTATTTGTTACCAAAAAAAAAAATCAATTGGTTGTCAAATCATCAGGTGGGTGGTTTGGATCTGGTGGGTGGTTTGGATCTGGTGGGTGGTTTGGATCTGGCTCATATTGATAAAAGAGATAAAAATAGACTTTACCTTGA
This sequence comes from Silurus glanis, assembly GCA_014706435.1. Lineage (NCBI taxonomy): Eukaryota > Metazoa > Chordata > Actinopteri > Siluriformes > Siluridae > Silurus > Silurus glanis. Next base: position 521,721 of record JAAIIK010000151.1, read on the forward strand.
ACTTGCCTGTAAGTAGGTGTCAGGTATTGCAGATACAAGTGCAGGGTAAAAACGTTTTATTAATATAAATGGCCAAACAAATTCAAATCAGCAGGCAGAGTCAAAAATGTGAAACAGGCAAAGGTCAGGCGAATGGCTAACAACGCTACGAGGGCAAAACAAGAATGTGAATGAGAAAGAAAACAAGATCAAGAAATCCATGAAACATTGTTACACATAAACAGCCTGGTAATTGCAAAGATTGGGAGGAGTTACTTCACAAATTATACACGGAGACAGGGGTATTAAAACACGTACCGTGTCTTTGAATGGATCTTGTGCTTCTATTTGCACAGACAACTTTATAAAGAAGAAAAATAAACAATTGGACAGTGAGGGAATGAATGGGCACAGATGTGCCCAAATTTGACTTTTTTGTCTTTAACAGAAGAACTTGTGTAAAACAGAATACAGGAGAAGATGTGAGCAGTCTGTCTCACCTCCACAGTCAAACATGGAAGTGGAAGCTTAATGGTTTGGGGTTGTTTTGGAACAGAGAATATTGAAGACTTATTCCATAAGTGAAAGGAATCTGGAACCAACATGGCAACCATTCCTTTAACACCATGCAATTTTGTCTGGACTGTGGCTCATTGGAATTGATGTCTAAGCTCTGTAAGTGTTATTTAGAGAGCAAACAGTCATCCGTAGTATTTATCATGAATGCCCATGTATGTATATGTATATATGTATATGTATATGTATATGTATATGTGGGTATATATAGGATTGTCGCTGAGCTGGCTGCGACTACCTTGTTCTTGTTCAGTTTTCTCCAATACGGATCCAGGAATATCACAGACACATGGACGTGTATGAAAGATATTAAAAGTTTAACAATAGAGCGAATGCATATATAGACTTCTGTGAGGAGACTATTGCATTGCATCGTCGTCACACGTACCAGGTAAATAACTCCTGGGTGAATAATTGAATAAGTAATTCGGAATATTGCCTAACAGATATAGATAGATATAAAGACAAGAAAAAAATTCTATAAAATATAAGCAACATCCATGTTTAATTCTTTCTTCGGTCAAACTTTGTATTGAGACCTTTGTTATCGCTGGATTTTTTTTCCCTTCTATACTATTATCTACAAGATGATTTTAGTGACTGCTACCACTGCATTTAGGCCTGTATTTATGTGTAGTTGATTTATTTTTTTTCTCTCAGAGGATTACATGGAGTAAGTGTAGATTCAGAAAGGTAAATCAAGTCAGAGGACAAGAAAAATCCTTTTAAACTAGTATTTCAGAGTCAGAATCACATCCTGTGGGATCTCACGCTGGGCACGGAGACGCACCATCTTGAGCTGCTAAGTAGAATGTCGGAGATTGGCAATCTGGCTCCTGCTTATTCACCAGTGGCGTGGCAATGAGCCCATGGTGAGGAGAGGATAGCAGTAACCCTCTGACTCTCTAGGGCTCTGTGCCCTGCAAACTCATCTGCCTATTATTTCCAAAGCCTGCTGATCACATCTTTTGAAAACCAGTTTCGGGTTCTGCATTGAGGCTGGATGCAGCTTGCCCTGGGGACTGAGTTGGTGGCATGTATGGTGGTGGTCTCAGCTGGTGTGGCCTGATGAGTCTTAGCCTGGTCTTTCACTGTGCTCTTCACTTGGCACCACACAGGACTGTTAATAAGCACTTTCTGAAAAGTGATGAAAAAAGAATAGTCCTGAGAGAAGGGATGCTGAGACCGTGAATAAAAAAAATAAAAAATAAAAAAATAAAAAAACAGTTTTGAAGTAAAAGAAAAAAAGCCCTGAGTGATTTGCAGTTTCTGATGCTTGCAGAAACAATGTCTGGGATATTACAAATAGATTCCAAAGTATGATCATGGGCAGTGATATACTGGAGTATGTGGACTTCTACAAAAGATTTATATCAGCTTTTTGAACATCCCTTTCATATGGAAAGCCAGTTTTCGCCACATTTAAAAAAAAGAAAAATGTTTGCGCAATTCCGACTTTATTTCTCGCAAAATTCCGACTCTTTATTTCTATTCGATTCGTTTTTTCAATATAGCGCTTTTAACAATGGACAATGCGGTGATAAAGAATAAATGAGCGTTCTTAAATTGTCAGTTTGTCTCTGATGAACGAGCCGGTGAAAAAAAATTCCATGAGATGGCATAAGGAAGAAGTTTTGAGAGGAACCAGACTTAAGAGGGAACCTCATCCTCCTCTGGGTTGCACCGAATGTCCATTCATTTGAGTTACACGATGTTAAGGTGTGCAGTGATGGTGATCAGAAGCAAACTGTAGCCTTGAGTCAGTGTAGCAGACTGCTGACATTAAGTAGAGTCCAAATCCAAATCCTCAAAGCTCCCAATTCTGACTTTATCTCTCGTGATTCCAACTCTATCGCAATTTCGACTTTGTTCCTTGCATTTCTCTTTATCTTTCACAATTGTGACTTTATTTCTTTGGATTCTGAATTTATTCCTAGCAATTTTGAGTTCTTTTCTAACAACCGAAGAGTAGCTCAAGATCACAGATCGATCTATTAATTGTAGCCTATTTAATTTTCAATGTTAAGCTTTCGGGGCATTACAGAGGTAGTGCTGCCTGATTGGCAGAATTGATCAGAATTGCGAGAAAAAGTTGCAATTAGGCCAATTTTTTTTGCCTTCGATACATTCCACACTTGCTGTTACTCCACTCTTCTGGGAAGATGCTCTACTAGATTTTGAAGTGCTCTTGTGAATATTTGTGATCATACAGTAGGTGAGGCGAGGAGGCCTGGGGTGCAGTCAGCGTTCACATTCATCCCGAAGGTGTTCAATAGGGTTGAGCTCTATGGCAGGAGATCTTCCACTTCAACCCATGTAAAGCAAACCTTCATGAACAGGTTTGCGTCTCCTAGTTCAAATGAAAGGAAAATTTCATGCTAGCCCATGCTAAGGCAACGTATCTCGACAGTCAGGAAATGTAGACTTGTATAGATTTATCACCCTTTTCTCTTACAATACAGAACAGTAAGGACATTAACAAACCTGTGTAAAAGTTGTTATAACTGATCCTAGAGGTGTGTTAAACCTTGTGATTTTTACAGTGAGTTTGTGAAAATACATGGCTTCCTTTTAGCATGTTGGTGGTGTGTCCTTGTCCTGCTAGTGCTACCTGTTATTAGCATTCCTCTGCTAAAAGACACTGAGATCCTGTGCATATCCATGCAGTATGAAAGAAGCAGCCTGACAAAAGGGCCGTGCTCTCCGACAGGTCAAAGGAGTTTGGAAAGCGGAGCTCCAACAGAGTTCAAACCGTCCGTTCGGTTTTAAGTCAAGCCTGATAAAATCAATAGGGAATGCTAATGGGTGAGTACTTCCTGCATGTCGAGCAGGGGGAGAGCCATTTACAGACTGATGGGCATTGATCGAAACTTCATTAAGGAAGCCAAGAGATGACTTTAGGACATAGGTGTTTGTGTCGAAAACATTATTGGAAGAGATTGGGTGATGACTGCAGACCTCACCAACAAACTATTACCGGTGGCACACATACCACAGCTATGAGGATCTCTTTAGTAATTATATAATCAATGGATTTGCATTTCTTGCTTTTGTACCGATGGTTTCATACTTTTGTACATTCTAAATAAACTAAAATGTTTGTAGTTAAAAACAATATACAGTTCAACTTAGAAATAGTCTTTTTTTATAAATTCAATTCATTGTAATTCATTAAAATTATAAATGAATATTACACTGGTGATTAATTATCACTATAAGCTTTCTACTAGGTAAGGGCATGGATGGGTATGATTGTATCTTTAATCAAATGCTTATTCAAGTATAATCAAAAAAATGAATGTACCTCCTGTAAACACTATTATATACAGTATAAATAAAAAAAATAGATTCATTTCTCAGCATAAACTAATATGTATATCAATTGAATATCTAATTTATCATATATAAATTGGAATTCAAAAGCATAAAGTGGTTACTTTAACTTTTTCTCAGACAATAAACAATAATGTATGTTATAATGTAAGTGTGACATTAAGTTTTTTTAGCTTCACATAATATTATAATAATCCTTGCTATTCTGTGTGTCGATATACATACATACATACATACATACATACATACATACATACATACATACCAGCAAGAAATTATTATTAATTACAAATTGTATTTGTATGTGTGTATGCATATATATATATATATATATATATATATATATATATATATATAGATAGATAGATATTAATGATGATGATGATAATAATAATAATAATAATAATAATAATAATGAATAAACTAAAATTAGGATGACTGACTCTTATAGACAATGAAAAAAGAATCTTGAGCAGTTTTTGATTCTTGCCAGGTGGAACATATAATGTCTTTATTTAATCACTTTACTTTTATATAATCGAGAGACATGATGTTGCCTTGTCATTCTATTTAATTTACCTTTAAAAGCCTGAACTTCAACAGCAATAGAATGTATTATATGAGCTAAAATATATCAAATATATCAAATATTTTTAAGGGTAAACAACTGTAATGTAAGCGATAACAGGAACTACCTAGTTTGGCAAGAATGAATTTACATTTTATGTTTTTTTTTTTTTTGTTGTTTTTGCCACTGGACGCTCAAGCTCTTCAACTTCAACCTTAACACACCATGTGTTCATGGAGTTTGCCTCGGGAAGAGATTTAGGTCTGTTAGTCGCAGTCTGTATAACTGTGTGCCTCCAATTTTGTGGCAGGAGCTACACATAGTTGTGATGGTTGGGATGCACAGACTTTTGTTTTTGTTTTATAATCAGAAGTCATGCTATTGCCCAATCAATCGGTCTAATTGCATCCTTTAACTTTAAACCCCTGAACTTCGGCATTCACACGCCTTGGTAGAACTGAGATTTATCGTGCCTTGATGAGGCAGCTAACGCTTGCTGGGAGCATTTTCACTAGACATTTACAGACCCTGCATAATGCATTTGTATTTTTAGAAAAACTCGATTTTTTTTTTTTTGTGGTAAATTCCAGAGCAGCTAACCATTAACTCTAAATTAAAATGAAAAGAAACAAAGATATGCTCTGTTTAAATGATGTATTCGCCATGTTTGAGTTACAGCCTGTAACAATGAACATTCACAAATAATATGCACAAATTGCACACATTCAGCACAAACCTGTAGGCACACAATTGTACCGGACGTCTTTGGATGCAGTAGCATGACATTTTCCCTTCACATAAACTAGTAGACCCAAACCTGTTCCAGCCTGACAACGCCACTTTACAAGACGCCAGGTCCTTGAAGATCTGCTTTACATAGGTTGAAAGTGTGTGTAAGATCTTGAGTCACCCAATAAAACATCTCCTAAGAACAATCCAAATTTTAGTGGAACATTAATATAACAGCAAATTGAGACAAAATGTGAAATGAAATATGTAAAAAAATCAAGATTTAATAGTTAGGTGTCCACAAACCTTTCTCTGGTTGAGTTGGTCAATGCACTGTGTAGGACAGTTGATTTTCTCCACTCCATCCTTATCACATCATATCTTTATGGAGCTTTTCTTAGTAAGATATTTGGGCTTATTAATTGCCACAAAGGCATCCTATAAAATGTGTGTTCTTCCAACTTTTTGACCGTATGGGGTGCACAAACTTTGTTGTGGTTTGTTATTAGAAATCATCTCCAGTCTTTAGATTCAGAGCTCAGGCAGATTTGCTGCTTCTGAATTTATGAATTCATGAACAATAAGCTTGATGTTCATGTTCAGATCTTTTTTTCCTCAAATAAATTAATAATATCAGTTATATTTGTTGGACTGCAGAACAAAAACATTATCATGCTTGTGTTGTACTAACATATGATCTGTGTGTGTGTGTGTGTGTGTGTGTGTGTGTGTGTGTGTGTGTGTGTTAGAGAGACTATCAAATTACAATTAAGATGTCTTGGGTTTGGTGCACCATTTGGTAATAAATGATCCATTTTCTTTTATCAGGATGAAATATCCGTCTTTCAAAGCAGAGATTCATCATTCATATTGTTGTATCTTTTAAGGTGTAGTGATGCATTTATTTATTTATTTATTTGAGCCAATGTTCAGCATTACTAGTTTTGAAGGAAAACAATGTAATGTATTTATTCTCTATTGCTGTGAAATGGATCTAGTGAAAGTTGTAGCTCAGTAAATCAGACAGATCAAAATTGTGTTTTTTTTTTTTTTTTTTCACCATTTTTAACTCCAAAAGCACAATTTCGAAGTTCATTGTCCACATTTTCAAGTCCAAAAAGACAATTTTGAAGTATAATGTCACCATTTTGAACTCCAGAAACACAATTTCGAAGTTCAGTGTCACAATTTTGAACTCCCAAAACATAATTTCAAAATTTAATATCACAATTTTCAACTTAAGAAATGTAACACTCGGGGTGAATGTATGTACCGTATTTTTCGGACTATAAGCCGCTACTTTTTTCCCATGTTTTGTAACCGTTGTAACGCGTTGAGTCAGGGTCAAGGGAGAGCTCACTAACTCCAGTTGCAACAGAAATCATATAAGCACAGACAGGTTTCCAAAACTCGTGCTTTTTTATTTTTCTTGGCAACAGCGTTACGGGTTAGTCAAAGAAACTTAGAAATGAGCATCAGAAAATAATAAGGACATAATCCTCGGTCTTGCACACATGCAGTAATAGCGGAAAAATGCGGCGGCAGGCTATTGTGCATGGGGGCAAATCCGGTTAGTAGGGTGGGTGCGTATGTAAGATCGTGTGGATTGTTCTCTGATGATCATGACACACAAGTTGCTGGTTTCGACATCTTCAGGGGTTGCGCTTGTTGAAGGTTTTCCTGATCTTTCAGTTATGTTCTTCCGCTTTTGAACACCTCGAATGACTCGTTCATGTCAGAATAACACCAGTTAGCACCAGTAGTCTCGAAACGTTTTGATACCACCTTGTATTTCTACAGTATCCAAAGACCTCCTATACAATTGTGTACCTCCAACTTCAAACTACAATGTTCTATCCTCAACAGTTTGGCTTTGAAACCTCAGCTGTCCCAATATTTTTCTCAATATAGCCAATTAAAACCTATTAAATGGAATTATATTGAACAGAAATCCATGTTACTGCATGATTATGCCATTTGTTCCAAGAAGGAAAGTTATTACAGCTGTATGAGGAATTCTTCTAGTTAACGTATGTACACGCTGATACAGAATCATCTGCAACTAACATGGAATGATATAATGATTTATGCGTAACGCTATCAGAAAACGTGTTACTAGGTCAAGGCAATGTGTCGTTTTTTTTTTTTTTGAGACATGACTGCATTTAGTCATCACCCTAGACATTCATATTGATGAAAGAACACGTGGAGGCGAGAAGTTCTGTGATCTTTATTCCTCAATCTGCGCTCGAGCTCCTGCTTTAATGTTTTTATTAAGAGGAAAAAAAAAAAGAAGCCCATCCAACAAAAATTCACCAGCATTGCGAAATGGTAATTCATCTCATTGACAGTCATCGGAGCTTTCTCCCCTCCAGAGGCTCACAGGAATGCTAAGTTTAGGCCACGAAATATAGCCGGGGAATGGCTAATCTGCTTGGCGACGAAATGCATCACGCAGCAGATCTGCTCTGAAGGGCTGACAGCTGTAGGTATTAAGAGACTGTGTGATGGATGGGGTTACAGGAGGAAGCCTCTCATAACCTCCCCTTTATTTACCACCGCTTGACTGACAGAGAAGAAAGAGTGACCCTGAAAGAGAAAGAAAGACAGACAGGACGGGACGGGACTTTCCGGGAGGGGTTTTCTTCACGGTGCTGGCCGAGACTATGCCGGGATCTGTCACTTCCTAAAGGCCTGAAGGTTCGCTTCTTATCCCGTCACATCTGGGACGGGATTATCTGAGAGGCCGCTGTCAAACAGGAAGCGCTCTGAACAGGATGTACTGTAAAGTAAAACATCTGAGACATGCCTCCTGTCCAGCGATAATGCGATTACTTAGTATCCGACACCTTTGATTTAAAGCGCGCACGCACACACACACACACACACACACACACACACACACACACACACACACCATAACGACTAGCAGATTGCTGATGGTTGCCCCAGAATGAATTATGAAAGAAAAAACTGATTTAAAAGAAAAGTCAAAATCTTTGTGCAGATGCACGACGTCTACCAGTGTATATGACAACGCAACAGGTTTTCTATAGTAAATCAAATAAAGAAAATAAAATGTCAAACGATCCTGCTGATCCCTTAATATGAAGCATTTACATTCTTACATTTTTGGCATTTTGCAGATTAGCTTGGCAGTGGCAACGGGATTTGAACTCACAACCTTCTGACCATATGGCCAACTTCCTTACCACTAAGCTACTTTTTCCCTTTTTTATTTATGGGTCTAAAATGGATATATGATGTTGCAGCCTCTTTTTCCAACTCCCACTTCCTGGTTAAAGTATGTTTTATGGCTTAGCTGTAAATGGAGAAAATCCTTTTATGCAATCAGGTCCGGGTTGAACTTCCAGTAGGCGGCCTTCTCAAATCCTCCATGAATCACAAATCCTGGCTCGCTGTATGTTTTTCACAGTATGGTCATGCCACAGGATCGAATCAGCAATAAAAAAAAAAAAGCTGGTAGTATAAACCATTAACAGTAGCATTAAATTTGAATTTTACCTCAGAAAATAAAAGTTCAGTTTTATTTCAGAATCAATCACTTCAACAGTGAGACCTTTATATAAATAAATATTTGCCTTAAAAACACACTATTTTGTTACTGTGTACAGATTAAGATCCCTTCTCTATTCAATCTCCTATGTAGCGCCTTCTATAGCAGGATCTGTGATATTACATCAGTATTAAGACACTATATGGAGAAAAGTTTGACACCTGATTATAATATTCATGTGCTTTTTGAACATCCCATTCCACATTTAATCCCCATTTGCTGTTTTAATAACCTCCACTCTTCTGTTCAGCTAGATTTTGGAGTGTCCTCATTGAGACGTGGACTAATTTAGCTACAAGGGTGTCAGTAAAGTCAGGTAACGATGTTCCTAAATTCATCCCATAATTGTTGAGGTTAGAGCTCAATAGCAGGCCACTTAAGATCTTACACTCCAACCCATGTAAAGCAGATCTTCATGGAGCTGGAGTTTTGTGCACTTGGGCATTGTCATGCTGGAACAGGTTCGAGTCTCCTAGTTCAAGAGGGTTACCTCTGATTTTCTGTCCCTTTTACTCAGCTTTTTCCCTTCATTAGTGGATTTACATTGATTTCCATATTAATTGGAATAATAGTATTATAACCATAAACTAAACAAATGTATGAACATGTACATTCAATCTTTAGCTAAAGTTCCAATCTGCAACAAGGTTTCTGAGAATTATGAAGGTTTTCAAAAAGCCCCAAGTATGCACATAATTGAATTAGAATATAATTAGGAATCAAAGACTAATTATGGGTCAAAATTTTAATTGCAAACACAATCGGATTTTATACAAGGATTATAATCAGGATTAAGAAAAAGACCTGAATGTGAATAAGAACTACACTCACAATCAGGATCTGATCCAGGATAAGGCTCACAATCAGCACTGGAATTAGGATTAAAATCCGAATCAAAATCAGGATCAGAATTATAAACCAGAAGAAGAATTTAGACCCAATAAAAAATGTAAATAAGAAAATCAGGATCAGGAACAAAGATAAAAAAAAAAAATAAATAAATAAAAAAAAAGAATCTGGATTAGGATCATAAACAGAACCAGAAGCAGGTTCAATATCCAAAACAGGAAAATTCCAGATTATTCTGTCAGAAGGTACGACCGGGAGGAGGACTCAAATGCAGGACGCAACAGGGGTATGGTTAAAACAGTTTTTAATAAGTGAAGCAGGTGGGGGGAAAAAAGACAGACTGAAAAAAAGCTCCAAAACAGTAGAGCAACAACCGAGTCCGAAATAACAGTCCTAAATCTGAGAGCAGGCAGAGCAATGTAGGAAGAACCAAAATCAGATAAAAAAAAAAAAAACACCCAAAATTCCAAATGGCAGCAACAGTTCAATAAAGCGCAGCGCAACTACACAAACCAAAAGCAGTCCAAACCGGTAATCAGGGTAGCCAGGCAGAACAGGGATCACGAGCAGGGGATGGGAACAGGAACCAAAGCAGGCAATGTGGCAAGAAATATCTCAATGACATTAAAAGCTGATAAGATAATCTAGCGGTAATTTAATGTTTTTGCTGTCCTTAAATACTGGCTGCAGCAGGTCCAGGAGGCATTTGTGGCAGGGCTGACGGGCTGGGGAGGGTGCTTGGCAGGGTCTTCAGGCAAAGCGGTAATCTTGACAGGCTGGTAGAGATAGGTAATATCCCCAGCTAGGCAGGAGGGCTGGGCAATGTTCTTGGCGGGAATCCCGAGCTGGGTGACGCCCCCAGTGGGGCTCTAAGGTTGGGCGAGGTGGCCTCAGAGGCCCCTACCCACAGGTACAGAGACTGCACTGGCAGGACAACTGTGTGACAGTGGCACAGCAGATGGACTGGGTGGAGCTTGCTGGAAGACCAGCAGGGATCAGGGGCTAGAGGGACTGCAGTTTTATTAGGTTGTCCAGAACCGATTAGCGTGCCATAGATTGGGCATGGGCATGACGTGCCCTAAAGTACTCCGTTCTCTGCTGGGGACTGAACCTCCAGAGATCAATAATCTTAGGGGTGTCCTTTAAACTGGTAATCACAACAGGGATCATGAACAGGGGTTGGGAAAAGGAACCAAAGTAGGCTGGGTGGAAAGAATAATCTCAGGGACATAAAAAGCCGGTGAAATAATTTAGCAGTAAGTTAATGTCATTGGCGTCCTGAAATACTGGGTGGCACGGGAGAAACATCACGATGGCCGCCTACCCGGAAGTGTGCGACACGAACCGGAAATGTGTGCCACAAAACCGGAAGTAAGTACCGCGAGCCCGGAAGATTCTGACACTGTTATGTACAGAGATATCTGTGCCCCGTAGCCCAACATTAAAACGCAAATGAAATATAAAAACACAATTACAGTGGAGTTAAACATGCAGTAAACAAAAAGCTCGATGCAGCATTACAATTACACTTCAGTACAGGTGAGGGTAAAAACTGAGGACACACAATGGCACATTAAAAACATGTGCAACACTGTTATCCTGCATAATTACAGAAATGACTCATTTATAAATTTAATAATAGGAGAATTGTATAGTGGAATAAACACCAGAGCAGTGAATGTTGTATGCCATTACATTGAGATTGTTATTGCGGTAAACTGCGCAGGTACCACTTATAGGGAAGAGCCATGTGGGAAGGGCTCTCGCTCAAGAGGCTTATTATTACCAGCTTGTATGGCAGCTGAAAAAGACGGTAAACGAGTGCAAGAACTCAATTATATCATCCATTCTAGGTGACTTGATCGGCACAAAGGAAATGACACTCAAAATTTTGTAGATAATTATGCATAATTATCATTTCAAAATTGTGTTCCTAATGATTAGGAATAACAAGTCAAGCATCATAAAGGGTTTTTTTTTTTAATAAATCTTGTCATTTTATGCTTCTAGGAAAGGAAATTACACGTGTCTTTCCTTCTACCTCACAGCCCTACTTAGGGCAGACATAAAGCCTTTCTGGGATGTAAATCTTTATAATGGCGCATATAATTCTTCATAATGATTCTATAAAAATGTAATTTTTTTCAACTGAATCATAAATAATTCAGTAATTTATATGATAAAAAGCTTTATTAAAGCTTCAAATGCAGCTTTATTGTTTATTCTTTTGATGTTTTGTTTAAAATTATATATATATATATATATATATATATATATATATATATATATTCAATTCAATTCATTTGTATAGCACTTTTAACAATGAACATGGTCTCAAAGCAGCTTTACACAGATAGTGTGGTGAAAAAAATTAATAAGATGTTCTTTATAAGTGTAAGTTTGTCCCTGATGAGCAAGCCGGTGGAGACTGTGACCAGGAATAACATATATACATTATTATGTGTGTGTGTGTGTGCCACAAAAAAAAGAACATATGAATAGGTATGAATTTCAAATATGGAATATCCATATTCTTCATATAGCAAACAGTATCTCACAAAAGTGAGTACACCACAAACATTTCATCAACCATTTTAGTATAATCTTCTCAACTATTATCATTATTTTAACAATAATAGCTGTATGCTGAATTATTTTCAGAGGACAGTAAATCTGTACTGCTACACAAGCTGCAAAATATATCCAAGTGTCATTTCTATATTATTGTCATTTGAGAAGATATACTACAATGTTTGTTGAAATGTGAGAGGTGCACTCACTTTTGTGAGATACCGTTCTTCAAGTTTGTTACTTATCTAAAATCAAATGGGTGACATTCTAAATTCTACTTATAAAACTGAATATATTTTCAGAATATTTTACACAAACTTTGCCATACAGCCATGCAATCAACTTCACAAATTACTATCAGGGTCTAATTACACAAATGACTTCATCAAGATTCTGACTTGCAAAGGTCACAATCACATTCTACAACAATTCTCGGTCTTCAAGATTTTCTAAGCTTCTGACTTTCTGACTTTTCTTCATATCTTTGTAGTGTTTATTGAAACAGTACAAAGTGTTTTAAAGAAAGATTGGGAAATTTTGAAACTTGTGTTTAGTTCAATTTGTACTACTACTAAAAACACGTTCAGTTTACTTGAAGATGATGTGGAAATGGATTGCATATCTATTTTGTAAGTTCCATAGCTGAAAATTGAAGGTTAAACTGTTGAGAATAATAGTATTGAACATGTTAGTGGTACAACATAAAACAGTTAGTTAAATGATATGAATACAGTAATCTTACTACAAAATCCTATGTAACATTAGTCAACTTGCAAAAGCTTCGTTTTTTTTTTTTTTTTTACTTTTGGCTTATTACTAATCTAGCGTAAATTTTCTCTATAAGTTAAAGAAATAAAGTAATTAGTTTTTAGTTTTGTTTTTTAAAGTGCATTAAAATGCATTAAAATTAATATTAGCATATTAAAAAAAACGAAAGAAAGAAAGAAAGAAAGAAAGAAAAAGATAACGTGTGAAATCTCTTTCATATCTTCTTTCTAGGTGACATTATCAGCCCAAAGGAAATTACACACACACACACACACACACACACACACACACACACACATACATTCTGGTGGTTTCTAGGCCTCACGAGAATGTGGTTTGATTTGAGTAGACAGTGCGATTGTACCTGCTGAATACTAACTGCTCTTCTTTAATGGAGAATTTTTTATTTTTTTTCCTGCCTTCAACCTTTAGCTGAATGTTGAGCTAAAATAAACACTTAGACCAAAAAATGTCATATTCAGATGTGTGTTGTGCAATTAAAATCTGAGGAAGAGCAAAAAATGATCACCATACAGCAGACGTGTTAGGTTCATGCTAAACACATTGACATTTACAATATATACATAACATATGAACAAAAGTATTGGGACCCCTGACTTTCCAGTTATATGTGGTTCGTCTCCAAACTGTTACCACAAAATAAAAGGCACGTTTGTATATGACGTCTTGAGCATTAACTTTTCCCTTAAATTGAAGTAGGAGAACCAAACCTGATCCAGCATGAAGATGCCCCCAAGCACAAAGCTTGATGAAGGATCTTGAATGGCCTGACTTCACTTCAGGCCTCCTCACCTCACATCATCTACATCTAAATAAGCGTCCATTTAAAGGCTGAAGACGAAACCCACCAGATGATAGTGATCATGTATGATGTATGAGCGTGCGATAAGAGACTGTTCTACAGTTAGATCTTCGGGTTTCCTTTTAAACCGCGGTGCCCTTGTCTACCTTTGAAGCCCAGCGCGACGTAAATATATCCGGATGATTCTATTTCACGGGATCCAATAATAACAATAATACACCGTCTTCTGTCGTCTCCGCAAAAGCTCCTCGGCTCTGATCTGTAAGCGTTCGGCACGGCTCCTGATAGACGTGAATTCCGATGAGGCGCTCGGCCGCCGATGAAGAGTGACCCCCACTGCTCAGGAAAATCTTCCTGTCACATCTGAGCAAAAGACGAGACGACGACGCCTTTGGCTGAATAAAGCGATTAGATTTGACGAGGGCTTCTGATGAATAGCGTTCGTTTTTTTTTTTTTTTTTTTTTTTTCTCCTTTCCTCCTGTGTGCTGGTCATGCGGGATAATGTGGAGAAAAGAGGACAGGGCTAAAAGCACGAGCGAGAAAACTCTCCGTCTGAGCTTCAAAGGTAAAGGTAAATTGTTGATCGACCAAAAAATGAGGAAAAAAGGAAAAGCATTCGCAGCATCTGCTGCTTGAGTGAATGTTTATTTCGTTCCGTGAGATGGAGCAGGTGGTACGATTCACATTTCTGTACAATTAAAAAAAGGCTTACAAACGCTTCTTTACATAAATTTGCCTCTTCGTTTAAAACATGAAGCAACTTACTTTTTTAATGCTCGGGTCAGAAAGAAAAAAAAAAACGCCTCCGCGATCAGGCACGCAGCGAAATGAAGCTCCGTGGAAATGTAACGAGAAGACAAAGTTGTAGTCACATGATGTCTGACAAACTTCGATCTCATGATGAAGTCGATTGAAAGGAACAGTAATCGACTAATCGAGTAAATCTGGCAGGGCAGAGTGAAGAAAAAATGACAATTATGCAGCGTAATGCACAATACAGACAAACGTTCGTGGACCTTCACTCTTCTGGGAAGATGTTCCACTAGATTTTGTGGAGATTTGTGCTCATTCAGCCACAAGGGTGTTAGTAAAGTCAGGTACTGATGTAGGTGAGATGAGGAGGCCTGGGGTGCAGTCAGCCTTCACATTCATTTATGTTCATTAGGGTTGCTTAGCAGGAGATTTTCCACTCCAACTCATGTAAAGCATATCTTCTCGGAGCTAGCTTTTTTGAACAGGACCGGTTTGGGTCTTCTAGTACAAGTAATAGAATAATTTCATGCACATCCAAAAACATTTTATACAATTATAAGCCTCCAACATTGGGGCTACAGTTTTGGAAGATTCACGTAAATGGCTGAAAAAGTCAGGTGTCCCAATACTTTTGTCCAAATATGTGTAGGTGGTCATGTATTTTGTCAGGGGAAGTATGTTATGAACAAGCTGCACAATTCCCTTTGAGTTAATCTTCTGATCTTGTGCTTAATGCAGCACAAATTTCTGTTTGACATTTTTGATTAAAATATAAATAAATAAATATAAAAGAGGTGAAATTGAAACCTTTGGCGCAACACATTTATTTACGACGTCCTTTCTTTACTCAGATCTAAACATCAAAAAATCCACCGAAATTTCTTTTTTACTAACCAAACATTTGTTTTACTGATGCGCCAAGTTTTAAATCAGGAAACTATGCACACATCCGGCAATTAAAACCGTCCGTGTGGAAACAAAGCAAAAGTACAGTTTGGTGTCCTGGTGATTTACGTCATTTAAAACACCATAATTACTTTAAAACCTTTACAAGAGTATTTTTACGAGGTGCCCTGTCGTCTGAAAATGTAAACAGTCTTGTGTAAGTAAATGAATGTGTCTATGACATATAGACATGAACTAGTTCTTAGAAAAACATCTATGACCTTTGAAACATGTCTTCATGCTCTATGTTGAGTATTAAAAACATGAAAGGTATTAATTTAAGGTACATTTAAAACAGATAAAATTGTGAAATTAATTTGAGATTATTCGCAAATTACTTCATGGCAATCATGTGATTATTGACGATTAAATATTTAAATTATTCGATTATATGATATATAAATATATTTAAAAAAAAAATATATATATATATATAAAATATGATTTTTTTGTATTTATATAAAAAAATATATATTGTATTTACATATATTTGTATTTTATTTGTATATTTTTTTATTAAAAAAATAGGTTTTTTTTACTGTATTTAACTGTAAAGACATGCGTTAAATGGGTTGTAGTGGAAGATCTCATGCTTGCAAATTTTTGGCAGTATAGTGCATGTGTGGAAGTGTTCAGGATGGCTAAGGCCGAGTGTGAAATGAATTCAGAAAGCTTTGTTTTTCTGGGATTTGGAGACAGGGCTGGAACAGTGAGAGAGAGATGAGTTGCTCTGCAAGAATAGGCTCAGCAAACAAAGTGAAGAAGGCTGCTCTGTATTGATTTCTGCCGCTTGTTAGGGCTGACAAGACAGAGCTAACACCTCAGAGATGAGAGGATTCCTTCTCCATACATGTAAAGGTAATAACACTCTTCGGGGGCCATGCAAAAGGAGCTTGTACGTGATACCGTATATCGGGCTCTAATGATCAAAATGTAATTCTAAGCACACAATAACATGGAGTATGCAACACATACACTATTTTGGCAAAAATATTGGGTCACCTGGTCATAAGTTTGGTATGTGATTTTTGAGCATTACATTCCACATTTATTTTTATAATTCCCTTCACTCTTCTGGGAAGATGTTCCACTAGATTTTGGAGTGTGCTTATGGATATTTATGTTCATCACCCACAAGGGTGTTATGAAAGGCAGGTACTGATGTAGGTGAAGAGACCTGGGGTGCAGTCAGCGTTCACATTCATCCCAAAGGTGTTCAGTAGCGATGAGATCAGAGCTCTATAGCAGCAAGATCCTCCTCTCCAAAGCATGCAAACCAGATCTTCAAGGAGCTCACTTTGTGCACAGGGGCATCACCGTGCTGGAACAGGTTTGGGCTTCCAAGTTCAAGTGAAGCAAATGTTTGAATTATAGCGCCATCTAAAGACGTCCTGTAGAATTAAGTGCCTCCAGATCTAGAGTAACAGTTTGAAGAAAAAAAAAAACACATATAGCAGGAAAGGTCAGGTGACCCAATACTTTTGGCAATAGAGTGTATATGGTGTACTCTGTATGGTTTCCTGCATACATTATCTGGACAAAAGTATTGGGACACTTCCTTTTCCAGCCATATGTGGTTCAAATCCAAGCGGTTAACACAAAGACGGTGGCACGCTGTTGTATAGGATGTCGTTAAATAAGTAAGCATTACATTTTCCCTTCATTTGCACTAGGAGACCCAAACCTGTTACAGCATGACAATGCACCTGTGCACAAAGCCAGCTCCATAAAGATTTGCTTTACATGGGTTGGACTGGAAGATCCTGTTGTAGAGCTCCAGCCCTGTTAAACACCTTCGGGTTGAATTCGAACGCCGACTTCACCTCGTTTTGTTGACTTTACTTACACCCTTATGGTTAAACGATCGCAAATCTCCACAAGCGCACCCCAAAATCTAGTGGAACATCTTCCCAGAAGAGTGGAGGTTCTTTTAACAGAAAATAGGGACTAAATATGGATCAGGTGTTCAGAAACCACAAATCGCTCATGCTGAGATGCCCACAAAATGTGTCCATATAGAGATATTTAAGAAGATGAATGCAAACGTGACCTTCAGAAGAAAAAAATGACTGAGATTCAAAAATATGAGCAATTTCCTATTCCCTTTGCGTTCAGGCAGAACACGGGCTCTACAACCTATTTGCATGTTTATGATGTTCACCGTCCTCAAAGGACTCCGATTAGAATGATGCATGTCCTCACTGGACAATTACATTCATCTCTTTTAATCGAAAAACAATACTTGAATGCATATCGATGCTGGTGCACGTTAACATGAATAAGGTCAGTGATTATGGATAGGAATAAAGCAAATGGAATTTTGTACACATGCACTGTACATCCTACACGTGTAATACGTGTAATGTGACCATTGCTTGAATCTGATTGGGTAGGAGGTGTGTAGTGTACGATATGAACGACTGTAACAATAATTGTAATGCGATCAGGGATTGGACACGAGAATTGCTGAGAATACGGTAATCGGACGTGACATCAGACGCCAATGTTACAAGAAACCATCTGTTTTTGTTAACGTGGGTTGCGATAGAACAAACCAACAAAAGGTTTTACTTTGATTTTGATTATGAAGATGATATTATGTCGTGACGTATCGATTTTTTTATCACACTTCATAGAATTCATAATTTGCCAAACCTGAGCTTTGGAACGCGACAGATGGAGACTGTATTGTTTGTGTTGGTGTTTGCTGTAGTCACTGATTATAAACAGGGACTTATACGGTGGACGATACACATAATCCAAGACGAAGAACATGCTTCTTTTTCTCGTATCTTGTTTTTTGTTACTTTTTTTTTTTACTTTCATGGAAGGAGTCCCGGTTGCAAATACTCTTGGTCTCAGTACTGCTTTCTGTTTCCTGTCTTTTCTTGGTAAAATGGTAGGCTTTGCTTTGTAGTGTGAGAGTGTGTTTGTGTGTAAGTGTGAAAGAGAGAAAGAAAGGGAAAGAGAGAGAGAGAAGAGGCATGACGGTTTTGTTGTTTATCTCAGCTTTCACGTGAGACTTTCTTGTCTCTCGGATGTTCTGCAGCGTTCAAACTAAAAATAAACCTTTTCAGTTCCCTGTTGCATCATTTATTAATAAATTAAACATACTTATGATTGGAAATCGCTGTGATCTAAGTGGAATGGCATCCATGTAAAGGTGGTATGTAAAGTGGCTCCTGGGCCGTAGCACAAAGATGGAGGCATGCAGTTGCACAGGATGGTTTTGAATGTGGTAGCATTATTTTTTTCCTTCACTAGGAGTCTAGTAAACCCAAACCTGTTCCAGCTTGACAGTGGTCCTGTGCACAGTTCCATGAAGATATGCTTTACATAGGTTGGAGTGGAAGATTTCCTGCTATGGATCTCCAAACCTTAACCCTATTGAACACCTTTGGGATACATGTAAATGCTGACTGCACCCCCTCGCCCGCACCTCCCTCACCCTCACAGCAGGAACATTGAGTATTTGACAGTTCTCTATTCAGTTGAAGTTATAAACCAAGATGACATGATGTGCAATAGATAAGCTTTTAATATTAACCAATGAATAATAAACTATATAGAGAGAGGATTTTGAAGACCTGTCCATAAGATTCATGTGATTTCTTGAACATCCGTTTCCACATTCAGTCCCCGTTTGCTGTTGTTATAACCTGTAGTTTACTGGAAAAAAAGATTTTGGAGCGAGCTTGTGGAGATTTGTGCTCGTTCAGCCACCAGGGCTTAGTAAAGTCAGATATTGATGTAGGTGGGGAGGTCTGGGGTGCAATCAGGGTTTCCATTCATCCCAAAGGTGTTCAATAGGGTTGAGATCAGTGTTCTATAGCAGATCTTCCACTCCAACCCATGTAAAGCATATCTTCATGGAGCTGGCTTTGTGCACAGGGACATTGTCATGCTGGAACAGTTTTGCGTCTCCTACTTCAAGTGAAGGGAAAATTTCATTCTACCACCTCCAATGGCCTCCTATACATTTGTGTGCTTCCAACTTTGTGGTAGTTTGGGGTAGAACCACATAAGGCTGAAAAAGTAAAGTGTCCCAATACTTTTTATTGCATGGAGTATGTTTAATTGCGGTAGATACTTGAGGGAAAACAAGTACTTTCTGTATTTATATACTTGTTTGGAAGTGAAACAGATTCTACACTTCTTCAAAAACTGATAACATTTTCCACAGAATCTGGAAAAAAAAAAACAACCAGCACAGATTGGATTCAAGTGTTATTTTTTTTCTGTGTAGTAACAAATGAGAGGGATGTAAAGTGCTGCCACAACACGGCTTTCAACTGCGTATCAGTGGTGTGTTTGATGTTCACTCAGCTTTATCTTCTCTTTAAACTGCCGCCAAACAAGCACAGGTTTGAGACTCGAGAAAGAGAGACAGAGACAAAGATAGATAGATAGATAGATAGATAGATAGATAGATAGATAGATAGATAGATAGATAGAT
>JAAIIK010000151.1:556755-573013 GCA_014706435.1 Silurus glanis
TGTGTGTGTGTGTGTGTGTGTGTGTGTGTGTGTGTGTGTGTGTGTGTCATAATGAATCACTTCAGGCGCCTGCAGTCTGGCGAACTGGATCGGACCCGATTTACTGATAAAGGTTAAAGGTTAAAACCCCAGCGTATAGAGCACTACCGCGCTGGTCTCAGTGTGCACTCATGTGGATTTAATATGATGCATCGCAAGGGTTCGATACAGGTTCTGGCCTGATGTGAGACCTCATCCTTGCTTTGTAAACCCTTTACGATGAATGTGTTTAACAAATCGCTGCAGGTGCTGTTACACGAATGCTTTAAGAGGAGAAATTAGTCACGCTCATGCTGAAATGATTTCACTGCTTGCACTAGTGGAGATTTTTCCATAAGGAACAATGGGAACAGATTAGGAGTATAGCGGGACAAATACTCTTTTGCTGCTAATTAATTTCGTTCTATCGTGACTGAAATGGCCAAACTCAGAGGGGGATAAAAAGACATCGTTCATGCAGCTTTGATCGAAACTTCAACCTCTACTATCAGTTCATGTCAACTGATTTTGCACCATTTGTATGAGTGTTCCGTTTTGTGTTGGTGCCAGAGATCAAGCTAAAGGGATATACTTACAATAATAAGGAGCAAAATTATAGGCACTAAATTCATACATTCTTTTATAATCGCTTTATCTCTGTAAAGCTGCTTTGAGACAATATCAATGGTAAAAGCCTCTTCAAATAAAAATGAATTGCTAAAAACAGAGAGCAATAACTAAAAGTTATATAATAATTTCATTCAGAGCACTGAAGGGAAGAAATATAGAGCTGTTTTCCTTAATAATTACCATCAGTTACATTTATGGTATTTGGCAGATGCCCTTAAAAAGAGAGCGACTTTTAATCATTTTTTAATTGTATAACTGAGCACTTAAGGGCTGAGGGCTTTGCTAAAGGACCCAACAGTGGCATTTGGTGGTGCTGGGATTTGAACTTGCAACCATTTGATCAGAAGTCCAACGTCTTAACCACTTAGCTACTACTTATCATTTGGACTCTATACCTCCTAATGAATGTTGCTTCCTAAAAATAGAGCCTTTTCAATATATTTGACTGTTTTGAACTGTATTTCCAGAAAGTAAATCTGTAAATCCAGACTCATTCAATTCAATTCATTTTTATTTGTAGAGCGAATTTAACAATGGAAAATGTCCCAAAATAACTTTACAGAGTTAAAGAGGTTATGAACTTGTATAAAGAGTGTATAGGTGTAGCAGAGGTGGCAAAAGTACACACATCCTCCATCCTAGTAGAAGTACAGAAACTCGTGTTTTAAAAGACTCTGGTGAAAGTTGAAGTTCTGACTACACTTTTTCCCTCGAGTTAAAGTAACGAAGTTTGGGCTCTTGCATGTACTTAAGTAACCTGTAACTGGACCTCACATCATATTAATATATTAATACAAAAAAAATTAAAAATTGTTACCTGATGAATGTATTCAGGCCGAACATCCACCATATAAAACTCAAGCAGAGAAAAGATGATGATGATCAGGTGATCAGGAATGTCTCTGTTCTCAGTCATGTTTACATCACTGACTTCCTCAGTCTCATCCACGTTAACCCCAGCCTTCTTACTGCCTTCTGCCTGCTCATTGTTAGCTTCATAAACTAGTCTACATCTGTGGTGTGTGAGATGTGCCTATAAGTGTGTTCCTTATAATTGTATAAAAGTGTATCCCTAATGAGCGAACCAATAATGACTGTGACAAGGAAAAATTCCCAGAGAAGTCATGAGGAAGAAACCTTAAGAGGAACCAGACTCAAAAGAGAAAACATCTTCAACCTCAACACCGAATGTCCATTCATTCCATTCCATCATTGTTAAGGTGTAGTGTTCAGTGATAGGTGTTTAAATGCAAAACTATTCATGCAACCTGTGGTTTTGAGCCATGATACAGTAGCAGTCTCAAAGTTCTTGAGTTGCTCAGTAACTTCATAGATCTTTATGCTGTTGATGTGGAACCATCTTCACACATAGTGGTCTCTAATTGAAGAGAACTCCATCCAGAGGTAGGATGTCTGGATGAATCAGGCAGATCTGAAGAGAAGAAAGGAGCAGAAACACTGGACAAAGGAACATGTTTAATTTGGCAGATAGTGAGATAGAGAGAAGGGTAGAAAATGGGTGACAGGGAAAGAGAAAAAAGCATTTTCAAATCTCGTTTCTTTGGCCAAGTTTGAGCAAACTTTTTGTTCGTTTTGCTGCTTTTTTTTTTTTATTTTTAACAGATGGTTGATCACATTGTTGGCATCTGAACTTGTGAGCTCTCTTTGCACCACTCAGGAGACTCATTCACAGTTACTGACATGGCAGACATCCGTCAGCGAACTCGGTAGTGCTCGTCAAATGCCAGCTGTTTAAATGACATCTGTAAAACGTATAAAATAGCGCTTCTGTCTCATGTTGTACTCATTACCTTCTAGAATAACGCCTGGTATATGCAGTATACGAAGGATGTAAAGAACTTTTACATGTACATAAAATGGTTACCCCATGAAATATGGTTCAACGCACACTTGAGAGATGGCATTGACAAATCGACCTTGATTATCAGAAAGATCGACCTTGATTATCCCTCTTCTATCTGCTTTCAGCTGGAAAGCGCTTTCACAATCCAGCATGTGCATGCTACAGTCCCCAGACGTCAGGGATTCTCTGCGTATAAAGCGATGCATGGAATTAAAGAAGGTTAATTCTACTGTTTGTACAGTCGGAATTTGTTAAAAGCTTTTATGCGTGTTCTGAGACACAATTCTAATCCTGCTTATATTATGTAAAGAATAAAGAAGAAATCCCCTGGGGGTGTGCTGTTATAGGAAAACAATCAATTACGTGGTGGTGTGTTGCTGCCTGATGCAAAGCAGAGTTACTTGTATCATTCCCCAGAGTTTTATTTATGGGGGGGGTCCAAGCAATGAAGGTACTGTATGTAGGCAGCCTATTGTTACTTTAATTTATTTCTTATTCTTTTTCTTCTTCTTCTTCTTCTTTTCAGTAAGGGTGTCAAAGGCACCCCATTGAACTTCTACAGTATAAATGATTTGTCATACTCATCAGGGAGGGTTTAAGGAATTATTTCGAACACATTTTTTAATTCGTAAGCATGTTTATAGTAAAAACTTTGTCCGAAATGTAAAAGTCAAGAAGAATTAGGTTGCTTGGTCGAGCTGATTTCGACGCACCATTTGATGCTAATTGACTTAACGAGATTTCCATCAAAAACTAAAAAAAAAAAACTGTCAGATCGTCACTTAATTTTACAGATATTATCATCAGAGTACAACTCACAAACATTCCAAATGAATTGTGAATAATCTGAACAGTTTACCTATAATGGGACAATGACTGTGCTAGCAAAACCTATATAGCACGATATAGCACGTGTGGCTGTATCTCAGCGGAGATTTTGCTTACTGACACAAAATCTTGGCATCTTTATGGACCATGGCCTATGGCTTTGCAACACATTTCAAGACAGCACCACTTACTGGGCAAATATTACAATTTGACAACATTAAAATTATTAAAAAACACACTGCTTTTATCTAACTGCCATTATTATACCAAACGTCCAAATTTTGTCCCATCCATATTCCCTTCTATAGAATCAGAGAATTCCGCCATAGTCAGGCAATTCCACAAATGTCTATAAACATCATGACTGAAACTAAAAGTTGTTCTTCAATCCATTTGCCTACAGTCATGGCTCTGTTTTTCTGTAATTGATTACACAATTATATTGTGTTTGCTGATGTGTGGATCACCAAGTCTTTTTTCCTGTACCCACTAAAATGGTGCTTGCAACCTTATTTGCTCTTTCTTTTTTTTTTTGCAAATTTTGGTCAATTTTTGTAATTTGATGTGTACATTTTATCTATTTATGGTTACATCCATGGACTAGGATACTTACTGTTATCATCTATAGCAAATAAAGAAAGTGTTAAGAATCATATTTCGGAACTCAACAGCAATTTTGTATAAATAAAAACCAAACCGTTGATACTGGTATACTGGTTTCGTCGGCAAGGGAGGCAAAGTGAACGTTCTAGGGAATCTGACAAACACGCGCTACAAAAAAGCGAATTGTAAGTGGATCCAAATTGCCAGCTCCTGCTGTGCGAAGTGTGACGAGCGCTGACGGGCCTTCAGGTCTAATTTACGTAGCAGAAGGCCATTAGAACAGCAGTAGGTTTAAAAGTTGGAAGCTTATTGCATGAAAAGTACTCCTTTAATGCCAAAGTAGAAAGGTCTCATGGTTTGATGTCATAATACTGGGCCAGATGGAAATAAAATACCATTTTAAAGTTAAATCTGAACAGCACTTGCTGTGTGGTTGAGCTCAGAGTAGGAAAGAAACTTTAATTATGTGCAGATTCATGAATCTAAAGCTGAAGGGGTCGAGTTTGATCTTCAGAGGTTTTCTGTATTGACATGGATTTAGTCATGGTTTAAATATGTTCTTGGTATCGAATAAGATATGTTAAAAATAATATTTGCTTTGTTGTGTCTTTTGCAAATATTTGAAAAGGATATTTTTTTTTTTTTAAAGAAAACTGCCTTGTTATTGGTGTTTAGTACAAATAAAAGTGACTAGTTGAAGTAAAGGCTTGACAACAGTCTTGACTCTTGATCTTGACACAATCTCACTTTCATCGACTACATTTCTAGACTTCTCAAGACTGTCTAGACTCTGCTAGCAATGGAGTGCTTGACTAAAGACTTATACATCAACGAAACATCTTAAAACCAAGAAACAATGAAAAAAAAAATAAAGAAACAAGATTAATAAACGTACAATACAATTAGTTTTTGTCCAAATATCCACTTTCGTTTATTATCATCATTATGATTATAAATTATCATTATTTAACATCATATTAAGTAAAAGTATATTGAATATAATCAAACAAATAAACAATGAAAGAATAAAACACAATAAAAAATAATATAAAATCTATAATAAGCGTTTATTTTTATTTTTTTTTTTTATGTTTATTTTTTTGTATTATTTACACCAGTGGTCCCAATATTTTCACGGACCGGCCTTTAAGGTGTGGTGGATAATTACCAAAGTAAAATGATATGACCATAAAAACTGGTATTTTCTAAATAATAATAATAAACGTGAATCCACTGTGTTGTTGTTTGTTCATTTTGCTCGCTTGGGGGTTTCAATTTAGCGGTAATGTATTATGTGTTAGCGGCCGGAGCCCCTTTAAGAAGGTAGCGGATGGAGGTAAGACATGTGACCGAGGCATCATGACATGCATCAAGAGTTAGTCATAGACAGATGTGGAGGAGAGAATCCGGTCATTTTCCAAAATAAAACATCGTTCAGAATCAGATAATAAATAAAACGGAAATAATGTAAGTTATGTATTCTTTCCGTGCGGCCCGGTACCAATTGACTCACGGCCTGGTGCTGGTCCGCGGGCCGGGGGTTGGGGACCACTGATCTAGATTGTATAGATTTGGCTAGCAATGAAGTTTTTGACTACATCATTGAAACCTATTATCAAATGGAAATATCTGGAATATATTACAACAAAATGATAAAACCTATAATAAGGAATGTTTTCTATTTTCAAATCTAGATTCTCTAGATTTGGCTAGCAATGACGTTCTTGACTACAGACTTATACATCATTGCAACGTCTTATTAAATGTAAATATATGAAATATATTCAAACCAATAAACAATGCATGACAAATCAATAAACAAGATTATAAAATGATGAGGTCTGTGTACCTTCGAGGTCATTCAGTTTTTATTTTAGGAAGAGAATTTAGATAAAGAAAAAGGACCATTATTTATTTTATTAGATTTTTTTTTTTTATAATACAGAACCAAACTATGAAAAAACAAGTATTTTTCCTGTTTCTTTGTGTACACACACAAAAAAAAAAGAAAATCAAAGGAAAACCTCAAACAGAAAAATAATGTTTTTTAATTTGACACAGGAAGTTTATGCAACCCAAATGAGCGGCTAGATCCCGTAGCTGGAAGATAAACCAGGTTAGTTAGAATGAAACCTCACCTAAATATGCTGTTAGAATGGCGAAAAGATGAATGTCGCCTTCTTTAATATCAGAGTATTTGGGGTTTTCATCTGAAAAGTAAGATTTTGTGCTGAACACTGCCATATAGACCGTATAAGCTCCACCCACTTCTAATCTGAAACCACTGTGACATATTTCTTCTGCAAAATCGAGCATTTTTCTGTTTTAGTTTCCCTTTGATTTCTTTTTCTCTGCATCGACGAAGAAAATGTAGGTTTTTCAGTAGGTTTGTTCTGGAGTAATAAAAGAAAATAAAAATAATGGTCCTTTTTCATATTTTCTTTCTAAAATAAAAATTGACCATAATGTACACAGACCTGATAATAAGGCATGTTTTCTGTTTTGTCTACTTTCTTCTATTAGGTAGACTGTCTAGACTTGACTAGCAATGCAGAACCTGACTACAGACTTCTTCATCATTAAAACATCTCGTTAAATGGAAATTTCTGGAATATATCGAAACCAATAAACAAGAAATAAATAATCAATATTATAAAAACGTATAATAAAACGTTTTACTTTCGAATATCTACTTTCTTTTATTAAGTAGACTGTCTAGACTTGGCTAGCAATTGAGTTCTTGACATCAGACTTATACATTAATTAAACATCTACTCATGTAAAAATATCTGGGATATATAAAATAAATAAACCAATTAACAATAAATAACAAATAAAAAAACAGGATTATTACCATGCATAGCCAATGAGATCTTGACTACAGAATTATACTTCATTGAAACACTAAGCAAGTGAGAATATTTGAGTATATTACAACTAATAAATAATAAATCAATAAGCAAGGTTGTAAAAGTCACGTCTAGGTTTCTACTTCTGGGCTACTAGAATGTTTTTTTTTTATTTTCTTCTCTTCTTTTATCGCCAGATCATTTTCCTAAGCTCACCCTTTTAACTGTAAACAGCATACAAGGATATGAAATGTAATACTTGGTAGATTGCTGTTGTATTAGGTGAATACATCTCTTCAGGGCATGCTGTTCTTGAAAAGGATTCAACCTCTAGTTGCTAACATGAATGACTGTTTTATAGCACCACAAATCACTGTGTTAAAGTTGATCATTGTGCCTGATGTAGTTTACCTAAAGAGCTGGAAAGTTTCTACCTCAACCATCTGGCTGATAAGGAAACCTGTGTAAGTGTCCTGGGAATGGAAAGCTCAAATTTAGTCCTGGAAAGTGATGCCAGGACCGACCCACTTAAACAACTTGAAGTGACTGTTGCTATCCGGTGTTTACGAGCCATCTGTAGCAATCAAGCTAACTACAATTTCAAAACACGACCCAGGACCTGGCCATAACGTGCGACTCTCTGCATGCATCTTATTATCAGTGACAAGCTGGAAGCAGTACACCGGAGTACTGAAACAGATCAAGAAAGTTTCCTGACTACCCAGGAGAACAAATCCAGACAGAAAAAGGAGAGAACGAAGAAAACAACGCGTATGTCTATGCCATATTTAGTTACCGTATGGAAACTACTTGAACCGTCACTGCTCCTACAGCAGGAACACGATAAACAACGGAGCTACATCATACATCGTATATCGATGGAGGGACAGCGAGAGAAGTAATAAGATGTAGAGGAACAGAGACAAATCAGAAGGAGAAGGAGGAGATGTATAAAAAAAAACAACAGCTAAAAAAACAAAAACAAAAAACAAGAACACAGGCACGTACAGGTTCTGAGGAGACAAAGGCAGGAGCTCAGACATACATGCTGGGATGCAGCACCAGTCCCTGAGTACCAGGGGATTTTACTGAGGTGTAAAAAATAGCTTTTTCTGTATTCATAGAGATGGAAAATAAACGATGAAATTAGACTGTTAAACTGTGATTGGGTTAGAACTTCTGTCAGAGCTGTGTGAGGAGTAAATGAATCAAAAAATGAATCTGAATTTTACTAAGAATTTACTAATTAGGCTGTGTGGGTGTGTGGATTCTAGTAGCAAGTGCTCTCTTCACTGTGAGACAGAAGGTCTAAAAGTTAGGTTAGACAAAAGCTAAATATATATATATACATATATATATATACAACATTATGACCACCAAAACAGTCATGACTTCTTCAGCAGTTTGAGCTAGAGGAACTCGTCTGTTGGATCGGACCACACGGACCAGCCTTTGCTCCCCTCATGCATCAATGAGCCTCGGCCCCCCCACGACCCCGTCCCCGGTTCACCACTGTTCCTTCCTTGGAGCACTTTTGATAGATTCTGACCACTGCAGACCAGGCACATCCCACAAGAGCTGCGGTTTTGGAGATGCTCTGACCCAGACGTCTAGACGTCACAATGTGTCAAACTCGCTCGAATATTTACACATTTGCACATTTTTCCTGCTTCTAACACGTCAAGTTTGAGGACAAAATGTTCAATTGATGCCTAATAAATAAACCCACCCACTAACAGATGCCATGATGAACATATATATTTTGTAAGCAGCTTTTGTCTACACAACTCCAATTAATGGGGATCTGTGTTCATTCAGCGAGAGTGGGTTGGTAAAATCAGGCACTGATTGTGTGTTCAATAGTGTTGGGGTCAAGGCAGGAGATCAAGGAGCTGGATTTGTGCCCAGACGCATTGTCATGTTGAAACAGTTTTTAAGTCCTTATTAGAAAATTGCATCCAAAGACATCCGATACAATTGTGTACCTCCAACATTATGGAGTCAAATGCATTACAGGTGTGTGATCCTTATCACTTACTTCTTTTCTTTCGGTCTTTTAGTCACTTAACAGTACCTGACTGCTAAATTAATAGTTACATTTAATGTGAACCACTTTAAAAAAAAAAAAGAACAACTATGAGTGAGACAACACCACTTCATCTCCTCCCCTGAGCTGTGTGTTTGTGCTGTGTGTACTCTCTGTACTATACATTATTCTATTCAGGCTACTTGTAAGTGACAATGCAAATTGTTTAGCATTATGGAAAAATCCTGAGGACTAAATCACAGGGCGTCAGTGCCTGCATGCCTTTTGGATGATCCATTTTTTTTTTTCCTGATCCCAAGAGGCAGATCTCCATAAGTCCACTCTCACAGCCTGGTTTATATTTCCGCATCACCGCTGTCTGAATATCAAAACCCACACAAGCCTGCTTCACTCAATACCCTGTCTTACAGACGCTGGTTACGCAACGCAACGCTCCGCTCCGCTCCCTGAGTTCATGCATTTCATAAGATGCAGCTTCAAGGAGGAAAGTGAACTGTGTTTACTGCAGGTTCATCCTAATTAAGAGTCAAGCTGTCACCGTTAGACCTGTTTTATTTCTTTATTTATAGCTCCGGCCCTCCTGCTCGTGCTATTGCTGCAGTCTGATCATTAGTCAGTGCCACCAAATTGGGTGGACGAAAGGCTCGTTAAAAAAAAAAAAGAAAGAAAAAAAAGCACCTTCATCCAACGAGTGCATAATTTCTCATGTAGCAAAGTGAAGTGCAGATTTTTTTAGTTTGTATTTAACTGATCAAATATGCAATCGTTTTATAATTTTTTTCCGGACTACATCTCGCCTCCTGAGGAAATGACTGACTCCGCGTTATCCGTCTAACACTATTTGAATGCTTTCGAGATATCCGGAAGGGGAAATGAATGGATAGAATATGAGATGTTTTTTCAAAAAAATTCTGAAAAAAAATAACTTCAACAAAAAAAAAAAAATCAACATTTTCATTGCCAAAGCCTGGTGTAATGGTATACTTTTGTTTGGAAATGGCATAAAATGGCTTCTGCAAATGTAATCCATGCTCCATGGAGGTATTAATTTGTGTAGTCGCCGCACCAAGAGTGGCTCCACACGACGGTAAATCAAGCGGCTGTAAAACCGGTGAATTTGCATAGACGCCGCTCTGTTTCGCAATTTTAAGTAGAAACAAGTGCAGCTGGATACTCGTGAAATCAAAAACACAAAGCTAACGTTATTTTGCTCATTTGAAATATGCAATTATTTTATTTTTGGGTTTGGAAAATAGGAATCATAATGCATTAGACTGTGCAGAATGGATTTAATGTAATTTCTATATTATTCTATATAATACAAATGACTGTGTTACAGTATATAAGCAAACCAAATATACACGGGGAATCATAACTTATTCATTATGAATTAAGCATTTATTATCATAATTATTATACATTTATTATTATTATTATTATTATTATTATTATTATTATTATTATTGAATTAGTAACAGATTATTTATTTATATATATATTTTTGTATAATTATTATATACACATTTTTTTGTATAGTGTTTTTTACAGTGGCCATTGTCCCGAAGCAGCTGTCCGGAATATAATAACACTACAAAAAAAATAATTAAATAAATAAATAAATAAATAATAATAATAATAATAATTATTATTAATAATAATAATAATAATAATAATAATAATAATAATAATAATAATAATAATAATAATAATAATAATTAGGACAAAAAGATAATATATAATAATTAAAACAGTTTGTGGACACATGACCATGACGATGGTATGTACTTCTTTCCACATTTAGTCCCCATTTGCTCCACTCTTCTGGGAAGATGTTCCACTAGATGTTAAAGTGTTCTTTTTTTAGAAGTGAGATCATTCAGCTACAAGGCTGTTAGTAAAGTCAGGTAATAATGTAGGTGAGGTGAGGAGGCCTGGAGTGCAGTCAACGCTCCAATTCATCCCAAAGGTGTTGAAAAGGGTGCAAGCTCTATAGCAGGAAATCTTCCACTCCAAACTAGTTAAATCATATCTTCATGGAGCTGATTTTGTGCACACGGTGTTGCATTGACACGCTGAAACAGGTTTGGGTCTCCTAGTTGGAATGAAGGGAAGATTTTATGCGTTCGCCTCGAACTTTGTGGTACAGGTTTGAGGAAGAACCACATGTGGCTGGAAAAGTCAGGTGTTCCAATTGCTTTATATATTGTATATATGCTTATTGTATTATTCACATATTCCTCACTTATTAAGGCGCAGTTGACTCCAGCTCGGCATTTGCGTCGATATTTCGATTGTCAATAGAAAAATATTAGATAATATATCTAAAACAAATACCTAGAGATGTGTGAGGAAGGGAAAGAGCAGAAGTTTAAATAATGCAGTGATCACACACACACACACACACACAGACGGAGAACGCAGTGTGTCTATTTGCGGTGCGTTCATGTGCTTCTTTAATTATTCAATCTCAACCGTTGGCACGTTCCGACACGTGTCCGTGTGAGCAGGGTCTCTTGTGCACTCAGCTACATGCGCTGTCACTCAAGCGTTTGGTGGCGTTCGGTGATCCACACCTCCCCCGCAATTTACTCAACGCCGGCGACGATGTTGCTGTCGGTTCTCGGTGTGAGGCAGTCACACCGATTTACATGGCTGAATCCGGCAGAGACCGCGGCTGATATCGCTTTTACATGTGCGCGTTTGATGGGAAAAATAAATCAGTAATTGAGCGGAAAACGCCCTGAGATTTAAAACCAGGGATAGATCGACGCGGCAACTAAAGGAAATAAGATCTAGCGACATTTCTTTCCTTTTTGCGGACGGAGTCACCTTTCGAAAGCAACTGATTTAAAGCGTTAGCACAGTCAGGTGACAAAGCCTGAAGAAATGAAAGCAATAAAAGATACAGAGGCTAAAACAAAATCCATTACCAGAAGAACTAAAGGTGATGGGGAGTGAAGAACATGGTGATGATATACCCCAGGTGCCCAGGCTATTGTGTGTTTGTTCACATGGTTGTCAAAAATATGGAAAAATTGTTGCACCTGACTTTTCCATAGCCACATACAAGGTGGTGTCAAAAGGTTTAACGACTAGTTTTGTAGCACGCCAACAGATGGCAGCACAAGGTTGCACGCACAGTCGCAGGGAGCACCGATCTTAAGTCAGTGTGCTAAAAGACATCGTCCTGTGTACATCGGGAAACTGTGCAAATGGTGCTAATCTGTCCACACGCATTAACACGTCTGTGACCACGAGCGCACCCTGAGCTCTCCTTGCACGTTCTCACAGGAAACAACAGGATCTCACTTACGCTCCCACCCTACTCCCTGGGTTTGGCTTCAACGGACTTCGCCCTCTTCCTGAAGATGAAGATCCAGTTCAAAGGTCTCTGGTTTGACACCATTGCAGACATCCAGTGTGAATTGCAGAAGGTGCTTGACATGCATAAAAAAAAGACTTCTAAGACACGTTCCTGAAGTTGCAGGAACGCTGGTGGTGCTGTATTTCTGCTCAAGGGGACCGTTTTAAAGGTGATAGTGTGGAAATTAGACAAATAAAGTATTTTTTTGTAAACAGAGCTAGGACTGAAAGTTTTTGACATCGCCTCGTAAGGGTGCTTTAAACTTGTCACGTGTACTTTACAGCACAGTGATATTCTTTCTTCACATATACCAGTGATGTTAAGAAGCTGGGATCAGAGCACAGGTTCAGCTTTGTTACAGCACCCCAGGAACACAGGGGGTTAAGGGCCTTGCTCAAGTGCCTCTGAGAGAATGGCAGTTTGGCGATACTGGAGCTTGAACCTCCGAACCTCTGGTCAGTAACCCAGAGCCTTAACCAGTACCACCTGGTACTGTGGTTCATCTTCAAAGTGGTACCACAAAATGTCTTTGGATGTGGTAGCATTTGATCTAGGAGACCTAAACCAGTTTCAGTAGGTTTCCTGCTCCTATACACAACGCCAAATCCATGAGGATTTGGTTTAGTGAAAGATCCTAGTTTAAAGCATCGACTTCAACTCTATTAATCACGTTTGGGGTGAATTGGAACACTGACTGCACCCCAGGCTTCCTAATGCTTGTGTCTGAAGCATGAGCACAAATCTTTAAAAGCACACTCCAAAATCTAGTGGATCATCTTCCCAGAAGAGTGAAGTAAACATTATAAAAGCAAAATGAAAAGGTATGCTCATATCTACAGTACATTTGTATAGATTACCGCAAACTGTTTTAGATTTTGGATCGTTTGAATGGAGGCCATTTTGAATGCGTGATGCATTTCTCCATCCACACCCACACCTCACACCTTTCCTCAAGTGGACATCTATAATCTGGAGAAGTGTAGGAGGAAGTTCTTTAGTTACATCTCAAAGGTATCTGTAGTACATACAGACAATTTCATGCTATAATATTCGCACGCTATAATATTTCACCTCTGCGCCAAGAGAACTGATGAGGACCCATTACCATTTTATTGCAAATGATAGAACAAATCGCATTAAATGCTGAGAGCTTGATCTTAAAAAAAAAAAAAACATTTTTAATGTATCTTGTTATTGTGTGAATCGGTAGGTGGGACACTCAGGAGCTCTGATTAATTGCAGAGAGGGATTAAATGGTACTTTACTGTCAGTTCACGTCCTAATTAAATATCCATAATCACCATTATCTTATGTCTCGTTCCTTGTTGATATTAACGCATTAGTTCCATGTTGTTTTCTTGTTCACGGGATTAAACCGATTCTTGATTTCCTCAAAATTAACTTTGGATTCAAGACACTTTTTTATTAAATATTAAGGACTGCAGGAGGCTACTTAGGTTGAGTTTTATGCCAATGTGAAAAGAATCGAGCGTACTATTACGAGTGAGAAATGTCTTTTTTCTTTACTATAAACCATTTTTTTTTTAAATAACAATAATAATAATAATAATAAGTTTAATTTATATAGCGCCTTTCCCAAGCTCAAGGACGCTTTACACGGTAACAGATGAAATATAATGAACATACATAAACATAAACATATTCGTCGGACATTTGCCCAGGACGAAGGATCACATGCAGCTGCATGAGTTAATAGCAGAGACGGCACAGACACAAAAACATACAGGACAAGAGATAGAACACTTCATAGTACATGAACATACACCACATTTCAGAAAAATTAAGGACTCCTAACACATATGCATTGATTGATAGTGGAGGTTTTTGTCTTTGCATCTTCTGCTACATTCTGGTCACAAACAAATCGTACATGAGCTACACTTACTGTATAAAAAACATTTCTTTCGGCTTCTCCCGTTAGGGGTCGCCACAGCGGATCCTCCGCATGTTTGATTTGGCACATGTTTTACGCTGGATGCCCTTCCTAACGCAACCCTCCCCATTTATCCGGGCTTGGGACCGGCACTAAGAGTGGCTGGGGTTGGTTCCCTGACCGGGATGAGCTACACTTACTGTATATACAGCGTAAAGTCTCCAGGTTACGTATGTAGCCCTAGTTCTCCGAGGGAACGAGACGCTTCTTCGAAACGCTTTTGGGCCCGGGTGTTCGCGCTCTAAAATAATGTGTGTAATGTGATTTTGACTTCTGGAGATCTTTTGAAATCATGGACTAACAATGTTGTATCAGTGGTTAAGACATTGATCGCTAGGTCTTGATCAAGGTCTGATCGCTAGGTCCCAAGCTCAAATCAACACAGTGGTTCGATAAGACATTTACGGCTCAGTGAAATGCCTGGAGATGTGTCGTCACATGCAATCATCCACTCTGCATTTCCTAAAGTGTGCTTTGAAGCGAATGAGGTGCGTTTGTCACTTATTAGCAGCGTATTATTAACCCGTGCACCTACCGCGGAGTTTCCTTATGCACCGAGGTAAACACGATAATTAGCCGAGCGTCTGGCGCTGCTGCGAACTCGCCTCCTCTCCATTACTACACCCTCAGTCATGCCCTGCTCATTTGCCACGGTGTCATTCTTCTTGGTGCAATTAATGGGGGAATAAAACTAGATGTAGAAACAAGGCATTACGAGCTATTGAATTATTTGATGAAGTAGCTGAAGCTAATGGAGTTTCAGAATATACAAGCAGATGATGGATCACCGATGACTCATCAAGGCTGATAATTCATCCATTTATCTGCTTATGTATCAATTCATTCAAAGGCTACATATATATATCGTCCTTTTTTGCTATTGGAACTGATCATGCAGGATGCGCCATTAACTCATCTATTCACTCTCCTGGACCCTTTTTTTTTAAAAACGTCGTCGCATTTTCTTGAGAGCGCTCCAGACGATTCAGCGTCTTGGCTGTAGAGCCGAGGTGCAGCCGAGTATCTGAAAATCCTTTAATTCTTCCCTGTTTGCTTACTGATTCTGATCCTGAAGCATGACGACACACTAATCAAGACAGCAATAAAAGCGCGGATTTTATCTCGCACACAGATGTTTCAGTGGCAGAACAGAAATTGCATCATTTTTATGCAGGTCGGAAACGCAACACGTCGTTGTCTTTGATTACTGCAATTCAATTGCATATTTTGAACTGGATTGTGCTCATTCAGCAGCAACTCCATGATCAAAACATAAAGCTTTCTGTCACTATATCTGCAGGTAAATACAGCTACAGTAGATCACCATTCGAAATGTGCTGAAAGATGGATAAGAAAAAAAACTGCTTTGAAAAGTGAATTTGTTGTGGCCAATTACATCGATTTACATTCATTATGTTAAGAAAATCAGCAATAAACAAAAGTAGAAGCTGCTGCATTTGCCCAGTGGTGGATGAAGTACACAAACCATGTAGTTGAGTTCAAGTAAAGATCCAGTAGTTAAAATACAGTGTGACTCCAGTAAAACTAAAAATGCTCCTTTTAAACTTTCACTTGAGTAAAAGTACAACATTATTTGCCCTCAAATGTACATAAGTATCCAAAGTAGTATGATTTATCACAGGACTCTTCACTTAATCAACAAAAGAAAAGACTCGAATGTGACTCTTAGCACACTGATCTATTAATAGAATGATATTCATGACTCAAACACTGATTGATTTCTATTACAATTATAATGAGCCCAAAACCTTTTTTTTTTTTTAACTAAACGAAAAATAAATTACATTTACTTAGTTACTGTTCATCACTGCATTTGCCTGACGTGCAAAATGCTAAATATTTCGACAATTTTGCCGCATCGTTATAGTCATCGGAAGATCGAAAAATCGTAAGATGAACCATCATAACTCAGGGATTTTCTGCAATAACACGTACAAGATGTGTTCGTATTTAACTCGTTCTAAGACCTGATTAGGCGCAGAAACGTTTATATTATAGCCAGATACATAAAGCCATAGAATTCATCAAAGTGGTAGATAGATAGATAGATAGATAGATAGATAGATAGATAGATAGATAG
>JAAIIK010000151.1:584281-600094 GCA_014706435.1 Silurus glanis
TTATATTAGCACTAAAAATATAAACATGCTCATAAATAATTTTCAATTTTTTAATTTTTATTTTGTTATATTATTTTATTTTATTTTTATATATAAAAAAACAGCTCCCACTATACTTTCCATACTTTCCGATACACTGGATATCACCTGGGAAAAATCTGCATGATTCTAACAGTTCTCTCTCTCTCTCTCTCTCTCTCTCTCTCTCTCTCTCTCTCTCTCTCCCTCTTCCTCTTCCTCTCTATGTATTTCTGACCAACAATCCTTTTCTATTAATTATATTTTACATATTTGTTTTTGTATTCATGTATTAATAAAATAAATATTATTTATATACTTCACTTCTAGTTCCGTAGCTGTATTTGTATTCATTTCAAAAATATTCATTTAAAAGTTATACTTATTTCTGTTCATTTTCTCCACAAGGTGAATTTTTTTGCATTACACTCAAAGTTTGGTTTCTTTGCCATTATCTTCTTCGCGTCACCACACTTACGTGCGTTTCCACCTGAAACTGTATTTACTTTCCCAGGTAGACTCAGTGATGGATTGTCGTCCTGATCGGTAATATTCACAGGGGACAGGTACTCCTGTTAGCTCTAATGCTACCGCTGATAAAGTGAGCTCTGATTAAGTGCTCCTATTAAAGGAACACGAGGACGACATTACCAGCACTGTGGAACTTTTATACGAAAGACCAACTCAGGCAACATTGTGACCAGATATTGCTTCAGAACAGTATATTCTTGTATCCAGTTGGATATATATAGAAGTTTTATCTTCTTATTATATCTGTCTGGCACCTGATAGACAGCTCTTTCAATTTCCTCATTTGGCTTTATACAGGATAAACAAATAAACTTTTATATGTCTTATAGAACTGGCTCTGAGCACACACACACACACACACACACACACACACACACAATGTCTCGATTTACAGGATGACATTTT
This sequence comes from Silurus glanis, assembly GCA_014706435.1. Taxonomy (NCBI): domain Eukaryota; kingdom Metazoa; phylum Chordata; class Actinopteri; order Siluriformes; family Siluridae; genus Silurus; species Silurus glanis. The sequence goes on from JAAIIK010000151.1 coordinate 585,236, forward strand.
AATTTACGGCTTGATACATTTATTATCATTAAGATGTTATTTCCCGGTACTTGGTCTGGTAGGCATTTTGATTTCAGGATGCAGAAGGAATTTATTTATTTTATTTATTTAATTGCATTGGAACTTAAAAGTGGTGTTTATTTATTTTTTATTTATTTAATTTTGTTTTTGGATCATTATAAAGCTGTGCCGTCTGTGTGTAAGAATCTATTTAGTGCATTATTTATTATAGATATTTTACTCCTAGACTTAAAAATAAAGGAACATTTATTTCCCAGACACTTCTCATTTAAATGGTAAGTGGGTAGCTCGGCTTGCACACTCGATAGCATCTTGGGGCAGAGGGTTTATGATTTACGGTAAGCGAGAAGTGGAAGTAATTAACGGGGAGGATAATTGGGGCGAGTGCGTCCTCTCAGACCCGCTTCTAACTTTCTTTCAAATCGCAGCTGTAATACAGAACCTACTGTGGACTGAACCTAAAGGCGATGAGAAGCCCTGTGTCTTGGAACTTCCCAGGTCTTGGAACAGGAATGAGAATTGAGCTAATTGGTCTTGTGTCTTATTGTAGGTTTGTGGAAAGTCTGGATTCCCTTGAGTGAGAAGGATAGGGGATTCGTATGTTACAGATGTGCTTTAAATTGACCAATCATAGTCATTGATTTGTCATGTGAACTCATTGACAATCTTCAAATGAAGCGTCGAGCAGTAAATCCGTATTTGGTGCATTGTTTTCTGACTGCTTTTATCCAGATTTGGGATTTGTATGTATTTATATAAAGTACTATAAAGTCAAATTTGCCTTAACGTTCTTGTGTACAAGATTTCCTACACTATTATGTCTTATGACAGTGTTATAACACTATAATCATTTTTCAATTTTCATTAACTGCATCTCCATGGAAGAGATTTTTGTAAAAAAAAAAAGACTGCTATGGACACATGCACTATATAAGATTGGCGCATCTTTTTGAACATCTCATTCCACTTTGAGTCCCCATTTATTGTTATAATAACCTTCTGACGGACTGTATTACTGTATGATACGCCAGTTGCTCCTCAGCAGACAGGAAAGCCCTTCAGAGGATTATCAACACCTCCCAAAAAAATGATCGGCTGCTTATTAGCCCCCCCTAGAAGAACAAGAGCAAACAACATCCTGAAAGACCCAATCCACCCTGGACACCATCTGTTTGACCTTCCACCCTTGTGTAGATGCTTCAGACCCATCATATCACATACAAATGGATTCAAGAACAGAGTTTACCTCAGAGATTTTAGCTCAGAGTCATTAGAGAGCTGAACACCAAGAAACACCATCAGTGAAACTTCCACAATCTGTATACAAATACCTAAATATTTAAAATGTGCTATACCTTTATATTTAAATGGATCATTAATGTTTATATTATTAAGACTTTATTATATATATTTTTAATATGCACCTTAAAGACTCAATTAAGGACTCGTTGTTCCCTGTGCAATGACAATAAAATTTCTATTCTATTCTATTCTATTCTATTCTATTCTATTCTATTCACTACATGGACATTTATTTTATTTCAAGCACTCCATAAAACCCGAGATATCCTTCCCATCATCGTTTTTTTTTTTTTTTTTTTTTTCATATACTGGCTCCTGGTATGTTTTTATGATCTACTGCTTGATCACGAATGAAAACCTTGAGGCCACAGTAACAGCACATAGGCAGTATCGCTATGTTTGAGAGTTTGAAAGCTGAAAGTTGATGCGTCGGTCATTAAATGAAACGGCGTGTTGATAATTCACACCCGGATTTAGTCTAAGGATTCCGTCTGGCCTTTAGCCACACTGATTGTTGCTCGGGGTGAAGAATGGCGCCATCCTTGGCAGAGAGATATAAATGGGTAATAACTATGTGTACATTCCTGACAAACGGTCCGTGTCTAATGGATCGATTCCGTACACTGCAAATTCCCATTCTAGCGATAGATTTCCTGTCGTTTCACTGAATGATATAGTCCTGTTTGCTGCTTGCTGATTTCCCATCTGCAGCGGGATGTCGCCAGGCCCATTCAATAGTGCCTTAAACAAGAGATGACTCAACGCCTCCCTGGTGTCTCCTTTTTTTCTCCCTCCTCTTTTTTTTTTTTTTTTGGCCAATACCGCAATTTGTTGTTTGACAGCAAGGTAGAGTGGAGCGGCAGCTGGAAGAAGTCGCTCTCTGATGGCAGGCTTCGCCGTCCGAAAAGGCTTTTATTAATCAGAATCAACTTAGCTTGACTGAGGGCCACAATTTTCCCCGCACTCATATTCAAGTGTACTTCCACTTCAAAGCCTTCAGACCACTTTAGGATCTGAACAAGTTTAGTTACACAACCAGCTGTAAATATATATATATATATATATATATATATATATATATATATATATTTAATGTGTGTGTGTGTGTGTGTGTGTGTGAGAGAGAAAGCTTTGTCAAGCTCTTTAATCACTTGCAGGAAGAGTGTTTTTTGAGCCTGTACATGCCAGATCACAGCAGGTGGTGCCTACAGTGGAAAAATGTGAGCCTTGAATTAACTCCAATGTCTAGTCCACCTGCTCCTCCAGACGTTCATCGCCGTGATTTATGAACACTCCGGACTCGTTCGGAGTGCCGCATCCCGTCCCACGAGAGCCAAAGTGCTGATCCGATCGTAGTGGCCTAAACATTAGTGAATTGTGTAATTAATCTTCTGCTTACGCTGCTGCAAATGACTTGCTCAGATTGGATTTGCCCCTGTTGTAGGAATTACTTTTCTGGAAGCCGTGATCTTGGATCTTTGAGCTAAGAACGTGGATTTGGAGGTCGGATCGATGAGCATGGTGCTGAAATAGCCATTTGCAAAATGTTCAGGAGAAATGGTGTTAGTTATAGAGTTCAGATTTGTTATTATTTTTATGAAAGCATTTTAATGTCAATTAAACGATTGAAAGCTTTTATAACAAACTCTTTCACAGTTTATGATCATGTCCTAATACTCTTATAATCTAAGATTATTAACACATTATGAAGTAGAAAAGCTTTTATATGCTTATTATGAATGATTAGGAGCTGCATCTGAGATCAGTGTGAACAATTACAGTATGAGCTGCTTAGGAGATCAGTAACAAATGATTATGAGCTGTTTATGAGATTAGTGTGAATGATAATAAGATGCTAATGAGATCAGTATACATGATTATGAGCTGTTTATGAGATCAGTATGAATGATTATGAGCTGCTTATTAAATCAGTATGAATGATTATAAGCTGCTTATAAGATGAGTTACGAATAATTATGAACAGCTTATAAGATCAGATGCGAATGATTATAAGCTGCTTATGAGATCAGTATGGACGATTATGAGCTACTTATGATTTTAGTGTGAATGATTATAATCTGCTTATGAGATCAGTATGGATGATTATGAGCTACTTATGATTTTAGTGTGAATGATTATAATCTGCTTATGAGATCGCTCACTAACAATTATGAAATGATATCGAGCTGCTTATGAGATCAGTGTGAACAGTTATGAACTGCTTATGAGATTAGTATTCAGAATTTTGCCTACTTATGAAATCAGTATAAACGATTATGAGCTGCTTGTGAAATCATTATAAACGATTGTAAGCTGCTAATGATGTCGGTGTGAATGATTATGAGCTGCGTATGTGATCAGTATGAATAATATCAATCGGCTTTATGTTGTCAGTGTGAATGATTATGAGCTGCTTATGAGATCATTATGCAAGATATTAAGCTGCTTGGGAGATCATTATTAAGATTTGTTAGCTGCTTATGAGATTAGTATGAACGATTAAGAGATGACAATAATGTGAATGATTATAAGCTTCTTATAAAATCAATGTAAATGATTATGAACTTCTTATGAGATTAATGTGAATGATTATGAGCTGCTTATGAGATCACTATCAACTAAACATTCATAGTGATCTCATAAGCAGCTCATAATAGTTCATACTGACATTCAAATAAAAAAAAAAAACTCCATATGTAAGTGGGAAGAATCTTAAATGTCAATGTATGTCTACTGCCGTTGTAAAAAAAGGGTTATGTATGTTCAATAGGCACACATTCCTTTACAAATCTAAAGCTAAGAGCTTCTTCTCATTTTTCTTAGTTCCATCTTTCTGGGGTCTTGTGAATTCAGCGTGGAACCTGTGCTCAGTGGGAAAAAGACAATCTCCAGTCAACATCGAGACTAGCCATATGATATTCGATCCTTTCCTGACACCACTGAGGCTGAACACTGGGGGCAGGAAGGTAAGCCCAACCTGTTTAATATGACCACATGAATCCTATGCCTAAAGGAATATGCCGGAAATGTATTGACTGCACTTATTCGTGATGACATGGTATTTTGATATGATGAACAATGGAAACATCAATATTATGTCATGATAAATACATAAGCCATTATACATATTGCTTTATTATTTATGTACTACTCAGGCTACATACCCAAAAAGCAATTCCTCCAAATGTGTTTTGATAGATCACATATGCCTTTGTTGCAGTAATTTGTGATTCGCCATGTGGTCGGGGTGGGGGGCAGGGGGGTGGGGGGGGGTAGTGGTTGGGTGTAATTTACGGTCATGTGACGTCACTTTTATACTCCGAAAGCAATTCTTCCAAATGAGCTGAGTGTTTTGATAGGGCACATGTCTATGTTGCAGTGATTTTGCGATTCACATTTTGTGGGTGGGGATGGGGGTGTAACAAGGATGTGATATCTTGTGATCACCTTAATACCCAGAGATCAATTAACCCAAATTGAGTTGAGTGTTTTGATAGGTCACATGTCTATGTTGCACCAATTAATGTTAAATACTTTGCATTTCGTTTCTGCGATGCGTGTTTCCTTTATAACACATTATGTATTATTTATAACCCGTTACAAGTAGTCTTCATATCACATTATAAAGGCGAAACCAAAGAATCACCTTTCTTCTAAATGAATGCTAGTGTTTGTGTGTCTGCATTTCTTTGCTGTTATAATGCATCATATAAAACTACTTACAAAGCATTTTCTTCGCAATGTATGATACATTATAACCATTATGCAACCTATGTTATAACCATATTAGGCCTCTATTTATTTATTAAATTACTTTAAAAGGGTCTATAATGCCTTATAAATGCCCAATAACATATTAGGAATGTATGCATGGCTTATTAATCAAAGAAAGTGAACCTGAATATGTCATGTCTAGGACTGAACAAAGTTGCGCAACCTGGAGTGGTTATAAACATGTAATGAACATGCATTATAACCACTGTCATAAAACTACAATGCATTAGTATTTCGATTAATGAGATCATAAGTCATAAGCCTTTTTGATAGAAAGTGTTAGTGTGGGTTATAATGCTGATCATAATGCACTTTGAACACTGGAGTGTTGGCATTTGTGATGGAACGTAATGCGTCATAAACACGGCTTATAATACATTAAGTTAACATTATAGATGTGCTATAAGTGGTGTTTATAATGCATTACGTCCATCACTATTGCTAACGCTCCAGTGTGCATAGTGCATTGTGATCAGCATTATAACCCATAGTAAAAGTTTTTGTCAAGGCTTCATAAACGTTTATAAATATACCGTTATAGGGTGTGTAATAGGGTGTGTGATGTAATAGGGTCTGTTCATGAGCATAAACATGTTATGAACATGCATTATAACCACCACTGTTATAAATATATACATTGTAATGCATTTGCATTCAAATTAGTGATACATGTGTGTTCATAAATCATTTTACCTGAAGCATTGATAGAAAGTGTTAGTGTGGGTTATAATGCTGATCATAGTGCTCTATTCACACTGAAGTGTTAGCATTGGTGATGGTCTGTAATGCGTTATAAACACTGCTAATAACGCAAGTCGAAATGATAGATTATAGCTATTAAATTCAATGGATTTATATTGTGTATATCATTCCAGAATGTAATAAATGGAGGCATAATATGAGCAAAAGTTTGTGGACACTGGACCATAAGATCTTTTTGAAGATCCCACTCCCATCCCACTCTGGGAAGATGTTCCACTAGATTTTAGAGTGTCGCTGTAGAGATTTGTACTCATTCAGCCACAAGGGTGTTCGTAAAGTCAGGTACTTTACAGTCAGCATTCACATTCATCCCAAAGGTGTTCAATAGGGTCTCTAGCAGACCGTTTCAGATTTTCCACTCCAACCCATGCAAACCATCTTCGTTGTCATGCTGGAACAGGTTTGGGTCTTTTAGTTCAAGTGAAGGGAAGATGTAATGCTAGTGCATCCGAAGACATTTTATAAAACAGTGTGCCTCCAACTTTGTGGTAACATTTTGTGGAAGAAGATCATATGGCTGGAAAAGTCATATACTTTTGTGCGTATGCAGTAGTGTAGATCAGTGACAGATCAAATATGACATTTATAGGTAGCTGCTCTAAAACATATACCTCGACATATCTATTTCACATTCACACACATTTTTTACACACACATTCATTTTTAACACGTAGTTTCTATCAAACCTTCACATTATGACCTCTCTAGCTCGCTCTCTCTTGCTAGTCTCTGGACTGATGAGTTGCCTTAAGCTAAACCATTTACATAAATGCAGCCTGCTACAGAACGGGTTACGTTTAGAAAACTGAACTATGACCACTTGTTTTTTTTTATTTTTGCTTTCTTTGCTTATGGGTCACATTATTACAGTATTTTTCAAGGGTTCGGTGATGACCCTTACTCAAAAATAAATGTTTGCTGTATGTAAATGCATCTCTGTATATAAGAACTCTAACCTGGTTTAAAATGCACGCTCATGATCGAATACACCATGTTTCTGCTTCATTTCAGGTTATTTGTCACTATATAGTAGATCTGAGGTACTATTACATAACCCAACGCTTCTGTAATCTCAAGCTTGGTGTCATTTTAAGTAAAAAGAAAACCCTCTATAGCAGGGGTCACCAAACTACAACCCACGTCCCCACATTTGGAACGGCCCTCTGAACAATGCCTGTGACTAATTTGGAAAATGTAATTTTAAATATATTTTACTCATAACATACCTGTATTTATTAATAAAGTTCGGCTTTCAAACTAAAATGTCGCTCAGTTATTAATAGAGATTGACGCAAAGGTAGTCGATCCCCGGAACCGTCGGCTATCAGCAAAAAATCAATACCGATAGTTTTTCCGGCTTCCGGTCCGCTGTCATTTACGAGAGCGGCCTCTACAGGCAATTCACTGACACCACGCACTGTTTGTTTTTGCACATGAAATGGCACGGGGAGTGCTATATTGTACTTTTTATGAATTATTGATGAATTATTTAATTATTCATTCATTAATATATTTTGAATTATTTTTATCACATTTTCATGATTTAGTTTTTTTTATAAAGTTCAGTACTCTTTTAGAAGAGTTATTTATTTATTTTTTTTAATCTAATATACGTAAAAAAAAATGTTGTTGATTATTCGGTTGTCAGCAACTGACCTCTAGTTATCAATGTAGCTAATTATTTGTTAGATTCACCCACCAACCATATGCATAAGAAAATTAATGCTTTGATTTTGATAGCAATGAATGTGAAAAAAAAAGTCATAATTTTCTGGTACAGAACGACTCGGCTGTGAAATGAAAAAAAGATGCTTGTAGACCCCTCCTCTATAGCGTTCTCGAGCGTCTTTCAGCACCTGCAATGACTTCTTTCTTCGCATCTCAGATACGTTATTTTGGGGCATTTTGTCATTAAGTGCATTTTAATTAGTTATTAGATTTTGTGTTTCTCTGTTTTTATTCCAGTGCTACAACTGATGCTTTTACTTTCAGCTGCACCTCTAGATTTATCTGCTTAATATACACCTTTATTGGCATCTTCATTTTTATTTAATTAAGTCTTTGGTTCAAAAAACAATATCGGTTGATTTTGTAAAAAATGGAGCGAGACTGGAGTCTCGTCATCGTAACTACCCAGTTATTACGGCTGCCTCTAAATCCGTTTAAATCTGCCATTATAACGTTTGACTATATCGCCGGATATTATTATAAAACAAGTGAAAGACTTTCCCGCAGAATGTTTGTGTTACGGCATATTAACTTTCATCTGTCCTCGTTAAAAGTCGTACGGTTATGTTTATTAGGTTCAGGGGGTAAAAAAAAAATCTACTTCTCTTAAAGAAGCATATTTTTTTTATTATGTCTTCATTGTAAGCGCGTTTTTTATACTCGTCTTGTTCACTCGGTATTAATCAGTAACAGATTCTTTGAGGGAAATACCCATAACTCTTTTGTAAGTTGGCAATGATTCATTGTAAGATTTAATAATTCCTCATAAAACACTAACCATATGCCCGTAATCAACAATCTGTGACTTTTCATTATACTGCTGTGTCTATATAAGTTAATCAGCTGTAATATTACAAATTAACCTGCCCAATATTGGGTAGGTCCCTCTTGGCTTTGACCCATCAAGGTCTGGACTCCCCATGATCTCTGAAGGTGTGCTGTGGTATCTGGTATCAATATTCCTGAAGACCATGAGTCGTACCTCCATAGATCAGTCTTGTTTTTCGAACAAGTTTCACAGTTACTCAATCTGATTGAGATTCTAGGGATTGAGTCAACACCTTGAAGTTTTGTCATGTTCCTCAAGATATTCCTGAACAAGTTGTTCCACTGTGGAAGTGCAGAAGAGATTTCCTGCGGAACAAGGTCAGGGGTGTATAGTAAATGCAGGGGATCTGCAGGAATGTTCCTTAAGGTGGTACGTGTTAATATAAAATTCATATGAATATCAGGACCAAGAATTCCCAACAGAACATCACACAGAGCATGACAGCTCACCCTGCTCCCATAATGCATCATGGCGCTATTTATTCTCAAAGTGATCAACATACACACACCTGGTCGTCTACCAGATGTAACAGAAAATGCGAAATATCAGACCAGGTCCTTCCATGGACCACTTTTGGTGGGTACTAAACCAGAAGCAACCCACTAGACCTGAGGTTTTGGAGCTGGCCTAACCCAGTTTTCTAGCCATCACAATTTGTCACTCAGGTTGCTCAGATCATTGCGCTTGCCCATTTTTCCTGTTTTGAACACGTCAACTTTAAAAACTGGTTGTTCACTTGGTCTGTTAGATCTCCCATTTATTGAGCGCTGCTAAAATGATGCAACCATTGTTCTTTTTTATCATATTTACATATACAGAAAGATATTCACAAACGGAAACCATAGCACTGAAGAGCAATTCATCTCAGCAAGCACTGAGCACTGAGACCTGCACACGTTCTTTCACCAGAAAAAGGAAGTGTCTACGTCAGAGACCATCAGTGTCTGTAGTTTCAGTGACAGTTGAAATGTTTAACTGTTCAAGTCACAGCATATTGCAATAATCTTTTTTGTCTTTAAGTCTATTAAATATTTAGTAATGCCTCGTTAATACGTTCCGTAACCTCTTTAGGACCCATGATTTAGGTTTAAAATTTAGGCACAGAAAGGGCACTGTTCATGAGCTAACATGAGACTCTTCATGCATCTGTTTTCTTTTAATGCCGAAACACTTTTTCCGAGGTGTTACTGTTACTGATCTGTTTAAACACTGTCCAAACTCATCTTAAGGAGTTCATATCATCAATAAATAAAATGTACAATGCTCCAGATTTTTGAGAAAGGTTCTCCTTATGGTCTTAAATAGAACCAAATGGGGAGGGGTACAGTAGCTCAGTGGTTAAGATATTAGACTTCTGATCAGTAGACCATGAGATGAAATTCTGCAGGGGCCCCTGAGCAAGGCCCTTAGAACTCACCTGCTCAGTAGTACGAATGAGAGAATTGTTAATTATAAGTTAATAATAAGATAATAAGCTCTAAATATGAATATAAGCGAAAAACTAAAGAATAAAATGTGTACGGATCCTTTAATAAAACTTTATCGACAGCCCTAAAACAGCCTGAGATTAGATTCTTCGCTCGTCCCTTTCTCCCGGATGATGGCATTGAGAGAGTCTTGCGAGAAAAATGAAGATGCAGTGAACTAGCAAGCATTTTTATAAGAACAGATTTTGATTTATTCACTAGGCAGGCCATTTATCCGAGCGAGCCGAATTCCGATCCGAGCATAGAGTTGGGTTCAAGGCCGGAGCAGCTGCTTTCTGACAATGCAGGGATTTATATTTATAAATCTAAGCATGAAACCTAAATCGCTGAGCTTCCGGCGCCTTGATATACAAAATACTCTCTTTAGTATGTACACTATATGGACACCTGACCATAAGATTGGTATGCACTTTTTAAACACCTCAATCTATATTTACTCCTGTTATAATAACTCTCGCACTTTTGGAAAGATGTTCTGAAAGATTTTGTGGAGATTTATGATCATTCAGTCACAAAGGTTTGGAGGCCTGGGGTGCAGTCTGCGTTCGCAGTCATCCCAAATGTGTTTAGTAAGGTTGAGGTCAGAGCTCTACAGAAGAAGATCTTCCACAAGAACCCATCTACAGTATATTTTCATGAAGGTGGCTTTGTCCACAGAGGCATTTTCACGCTGGAGCAGGGTTGGTTCTTCTAGTTCAAGTAAAGGGAAAATGTAATGCTAGCACATCCAAAGAAGTCCTGTATAATTGTGTGCCTTCAACTTTGTGGCAACAATTTAAGAAATAAACACATTCGGCTGGAAAAGTCAGATATCGCAGTACTTTTGGCCATACATCACGGATCACCTTTAACACAATAACAGTAGGTCAGAGCCAACCATATCTGAGGTGTGTGTGATTGAGCAATGTAACATAATCCACCTAGGACTAGGATGCATTTGTTGATGGCCAGAAAAGTAAGAATTCAAATGATCTTACCATTTTAAGATAAATAGCAACCACATTATCTAATTATCATCAATTACACCATTACTGTTGTTTTCTCGAAATCTCAAGATCGTATGTCATTCTGATTAATATATCGTTATTTACTGTCGTTATTTTATTGTTGAAATATTCGGCTGCAGTATCTCATTATTTCAAAGATACCGAGTCCTTTGGATTTATTATGTCATGATTTGAAAAGTGTAATTGGTTATTGTGTGGCATCATCTCCACATTTAAAGAAACCAAAGCATTCTGGTGTATCTCATGATTTAAATGCTGCATTTCATCATTTTTCTTGCGGTATCTCATTATAATACAGGAAAATACAATAAATATACGAAAATTCGCTAAATGTAAAATGTCTATTAACAGAGCCCTATAACATAATTAATACAGTATTCATATATTATATAATTTATATATTTTTTTTAGTATTAAATTATTTGTATTTATTTATAGTTATTCTTATTATTAATCAGAATCCTCATCAACCAATTCAGCAATTTCTTCATGGGATTACTCAAATATTCGGATTATTTAATACGTGTATAAATATTATTTAAATATGGTATAAATATTATATAATATTCATTATTCATGAATATATCACTATATCCTAGTATTTCAAGTCACTTTTTTGTTATATAGGTGTATTATATAGTCAGTTGTACAACTTAGTGCCTAACTGACTCACAGTATTATCATTATTTCGAGTTGAAAACTTCCAGATATCATCATCATGGCGTTTAGTATTATTATCTCCCTGTTTCGATAAACTGTTCAGCTTATTTTGTCGGAGTAATGGGTCGGTCATGAACGATTTGTTCATTTGGAACGAGTTTTTAATGCGACTAAGAAGAACAAGTCGTTTTAAAGAGTGATTCGTTCAATTTCTACTGGACGCGAATAAGCAAAGCATTGCAGAAAACTAGGATGAAAGCTACTGTCATTTTCTCCAAAATTTCTCTACAGGAGGCACAAAGGGTTATAAGATGGCTTGTGATGCGGAAACATGAAATTTTCCCTTCACTTCAACTAGAAAACCCAAACCAGTTCCAGCATCACCGTGCCCCTGTGCACAAAGCAAACTTCATGAACAAATCACCTGAGGCTTCCTCATCTCACCAACATCAGTACCTCACTTTATCAAGGCTCTTGTGGCTAAATGAACACAAATCTACACAAAAACGAATGGAATATCTTTACAGAAGAGCAAATTATAAGAGCAAATTGGGGACTAAATGTGGAATGGAATGTCCAAAGAGCACATATGAAGTTAATAGTCAGGAATCCACAAACATTCGGTGTGCAAACATATTCAGGCCTTTCACTATTTCACTATTTATTTCAACCACTTAGTAGTGAATTTTATACTTTAAAGTTTCATTTTACTTTTCTTTTTAATAAAGCCCTCCCTTAGGAAACAAATTGATGGCTGTGTATCATTAGTGCTGTAGACTTTCTTCAAAACCTAATATAAAAAAATAATGTTATCATTATCTCAAGCATGTTTGAAGGTGAGTAACAGTACCGTAGGAGAGAGAAAGTATCTCAGCATAGCCTTGTTTAACACACTCAGTTATTTCGTATAAGTGAGACAAACTGTACTCCGTATTGCCGTGCTTTTGTCCAGCAATTTATCAAGTACTGTCACATTAATTACCATCCCGTGGTAATAATTATTCAGGGCTTGGCAAGACCAGCTGCAAAACAAAAAGCTTTTATTTCACAATTTGTACTCAACCTTCCATTACAATGGCAGGAATCTGAGGGGAAAAAAGGATGAAAATTCTCCCCAGTGTTTTCCTCCACACTCCATTTGGGACTAATGGATAATTAAAGCGAATGAAAATGACCTCATTATCGAATTACTAATTAATCAGGAGAAGACATGCATCAAGGTTATGTGCAGCACGTCAAAGGATTCGCAGTTATTAAATTGTCGCTATTAATTGAATATTTGCTCTGCTCGAGATGAGCCGCGATTACGACGGGTTTCTTTTTTTTTTTTTTTTCTCTTTTTTTTTTTCTCGTTAATGAATCAAATTATTCTGACTGGGGAGTGAGCCAGCACGGCCCCTGCATCACCTCCACACAGCTGACGAATCAGTGCCTAGCAAATAGAAAAATTCACTTCTTTTTTATAAACGATTGTCCACTTTGAGTGGTTCGATTTCACTGTAATGAATCCCGACCACATTATAAGGCGTTTAGTGGCATCTTCTTGGCTACAAATTTTTATTAACAAATTCAATGTTGAAATTCGAAGTCATTCCAGGCCCATTGCGTTTATTCGTTTTTTTTTTTTTTTTTTTTGCTACACAATTAAAACAAACTAAAAAAATATATATTTTTTTATTCAATATGGTAAGTAAAAAAGGGAAAAAAATCTGATCACAAACAAAAAAGAGAAAAAAGACATTTGTTTAGTTTCTTTATCCATTGAATCACAAGTGTAGTAATCACAATCTCACATTACCAAATATGATGAATGTTTTAAAATATTTCCAATCCAACATCCAATCGTTTATCTTATACTAATCTTGAAGAAAGAGTTCATTTGAGGTATTTTCTTAGGCAGAAATGTCTATTCTGTAGCCATTTATGCAAATGATGAAAGATATAATTTGATACATTGGATACAATTAACATTGTAAGAAGTGGACATGTGGTTCCTTGTTGCTTTTTTAAAAAAGCATGTAGTGATCCATATAAACTTTTCGGAGCAAAGCCAGAATGTTGGATGAAGCCACTATTCGGTTTCTATGTTAATTGTTGATTACCGTATTTTCCGGACTATAAGCCGCTACTTTTTTCCCACGTTTTGAACGAAGCGGCTAATTTATGGATTTTTCCTGGGTTTTTCCCGGTTTCACAAACTTCATGCCAAAAAAATGAGCGACATAACATTAGACCAATGAAATTGCAGAACGAAACTCTTTATATGATGTTCCTCTGACGTTTGACCTGCCGCTCACTCGGACTGTCTACAGGAAATGCTAATCATTCGTCACGCTGAAAACAACCGGTCATGAAAAAACGCACTTCACCTGTGTTCTGAGCTGCACGGCATCGGGAGAAAAGCTTCACCGATGGTGATTTTTAAACGCACGACGATGCCAAAAGATAAACTCTCGAGAGAAATAGTTGTGAAAGGAAGGAGGAAGACAGTGAACAATGACTTTCTTGGTAGGCTACTGTTTAGATACAAGCCGTGTAACAGACACTGTCTTTCGTTAAAGTCTGTGTAAAGTTCATTAGTTTCAGTGTAGACACCTGCGGCTTATAGACAGGTGCGGCGTATTTATGTTCAAAATAAACATCTTTGTAAAAATTCAGTGGGTGCGGCTTATATTTGGGTGCGCTTAATAGTTCAGAAATTACGGTAGTTCTTTTACAACCAGGTTATTCAGGATTCCCACAAATCACTCAAAATCCAAAAATGTTATGTCAAAAAAGTATCATTTATAATTTATTTATATATTTTCCATTTTGATTAAAAATAGATTTAAACGTCTTTATTTCATCATTTATTTTTCATTTTCTGAACCAAAAAATGAATAAACGCAATGTACAGAGACCCTTATAGGTTCAGCTGAGTTTATTGTGAGTGTGAAAGTAGTTAATCAGGAGAATATATTATAAAATTTGGAGCTTTGGTGATGAATCGGTCGTGATTATGCCACTTATTGGCCCGTTTGGCTGGCAGCTCAGAATAGGAAATTAGCTTGATTGCTTACGTGTTTGGATTACGTCTGAACGATTAGCGCATTCTTTAACTCTAATCTAATTTAACGCTTTATTTCCAGGCTCAGGAGGTTTATTCCCGCCAATTCCCAGTGTACATTTTTAGCTTTGCATTTGGTTGGTGCTTTCGTTGTTGTTGTTGTTGCTTTCTATCTATCTATCTATCTATCTATCTATCTATCTATCTATCTATCTATCTATCTATCTATCTATCTATCTATCT
>JAAIIK010000151.1:613128-627162 GCA_014706435.1 Silurus glanis
ATTAATAAAATTATATATTTTTTTTGGGGGGGTAAAAAGATATAATAGAACATATATAATACAAAATATTAAAAAGAATTTATAGATGTTTTAAATAAATATAAAAAAAAAATTGGAATCTATTTAAAATCTTTTAATAATTAATCAATTGTTTTTGCATACACATTTTTTCAGTATTATAATTATTATTATTTATTGCTATAATTAGTTTATTTGTATATTACATTTTGGTTTTTGCTGTCGATTATAATCAAAATCAATAGCCTATTGAACATTAAAAGCTAAAAAAAAAAAAATACATAAAAACGAATATGAGAATATTTAAATGAGAAGATAACTGGTATTAAAATAAACTTCTAATAGGAGACTAGTACACTGCTACAATGTTGATTATGGAGTAGATCAATTTCACATGAATTGCTCAAAATCCTCGCTTTATACTTGCACTTTATGTACAAAAATTTAGGACACCAGAGTTTTCCAGCCATATGTGGTTCTTTGATAAACTTTTGGAAAAACAATTGAAGGCAAACAATTGTATAGGTTGTCTGGGATGTGGTAGCATGGCATTTTTGCTTCACTTGAACTAGGAGAACCTAAACCTGTTCCAGCATGATGATGTCCCTGTGCACAAAGCCAGATTCATGAAGATCTACTTTACATGGGTTGGAGTGCAAATCTCCACAAAATCTAGTAAAACATTTTCCCAGAAGAGTGGAGGATATTCTAGCTGGAAATGGAAACTAATTGTGGAACAGGATGTTCAAAAAGAAGCCCATACCAATTTTATGGTCAGGTGTCCACAAACTTTTGGTCTATTTTGTAGCACATTAGTGTATCTTCACTCCAGAGTATTGAGGTATGCTGTGTTTGAATATAGACATTAAAAAGCCATTACGTCCGAAGACGTTGCATGTAAATCAGTGATGAAAAACTCTGCCGCAAATGTACTTGTTTGATTTTCAGCCTTTCGCTCATTCAATCCTTCAGATACTGACAGAACTCATTAAGTTCAAGGCTCGCAGGGACGTTGTTCTTCTGTTTTCGAATGTAAAAGGCTTTAATTTCAAGAGCTAGAGCGCGAACGGTGTTGATTCACCTGTAGGCGCAGCTTTGTTGACCTTCGACATGATAAAGTACATTTTCAATCTCAGTGCGCGTGGAATAATTGCTATATTGTTTATAGCTTAGCAAAGCGTAAAAAGGGTAGAGTGTTTTTTATTTTATTTGCTATGAAAAGATGTTTTTTTTTTTTTTTTTTTTCTTTTTCTGTGGTGTCTTATAATGAATAGTATCAAATCAAGACTTGGATTTTCTTTAGAAAAATTGTCTATAATAAAAGTTTTTTTGTTTAGTTTTTTGCTCGAATTAAAAAGTTAGCTAGCATCCAGGCAGCGAAACGTATTCTCGGGCCATATGAAAGCTTCAGTTTCGATGAGGTCATTCTTTTTCTTTCTATTTGTACTCTTTGCTTGGCTGTTTACTACAAATGGTGGTGGTGGTGGTGTTGTTTTTTCCCCCCTGAGGTAAAAAAAAAAATTGTATTTTGGTCATATATCGCTTTTGCCTTAATGTTTCGAGAGAAGAGAGACTGAACAGTGCTTTTATCCCTAATAAAATATCCCTCCGGCTACAATATTTGTTATGTTCTTCCGTTGTGTGAGTGTCGCAGATTTATCTTCACTTGCTAGCAAGAGATAGGGCATGTGATCAGTTTTTGAGAAACAAGGTACATCACCACACACACACCGACACACAAACACACACACACACGCACCATGTCATTGAAATTATCTGTAGACAGGAGTATAACAAACACACACACACACACACACACACACACACAATATCATACAAGCCATCTGTTAGACTAGAGAATAACAAATAAACACACAGATATACACACACGCTGCATATTTACAAAATAAAAAACATTTGTTTGACTACAGTATAACACACACACACACACACACACACACACACACACACACACACAGACACAGACACACATGCCATGTCATAGAAATCATTTGTAGACTGGAGTATAAGAAATACACACATGCACGCACACACACACTCACACACACACACACACACACACACACACACACACACATAAACACACAAAATACATACAACTACACGCAAAGTGTATACCTGTTTATAGTTTATACCTGTTTAATGTCACAAAGACATAGAGGAGACATAAGAGTAATGATTTTATATATAAGTTGTGAGGGAAATGTTTTTATTGGGACAGGGCCATGTTTACTTCTGTGCAGCATCCCATCTTCCTTTACCATCAGCCTGTATATGTCTGAGAACTGAGGAGACCAGTTAATGGAGTTTTGAGAGAGGACTGTTGTACCATTAGTGTCAGTTACAAGATTTTAGTTGCTCAACAGTCCTGGGGTTTTTTTGTTGTATTTTTAATTTCATGATTTTCATCGCATTCTGTTTTTATTCACAATTTGAACATCATTCCAGCTTTTTCAAATTGGGGATCTACATGATTCTAAATGTCATTGAGGTATAAATGTGTCCAGCATATAATGAAAATTAAGACATATTCTCACGAAGAGCTCTGTGAAGAAGAAGCTGGTCACGGTCACTTGGGGTGGGTTGCCACATATACGTTAAAACACTGATCAGTTGCATTGCAGTTGCAGTTACAAAATTTTGTGTAAAATTAGGTGCATAATACATAATAATGTCATAAAAGTTTAATTAATGGATATGTCTGCCATGAAGTCATGAATTTAGCATTTACATTTATGACATTTACCTTTGTGGCATTTGGCAGATGCCCTTATCCACAGTGACTTGCAATTATCTCATTCATGTAACTGAGCGATTGAGGGGTAAAGATTTGCTTAAGGGCCCCGCAGTGACAGCTTGGTGTTTTTGGGATTTGAACTCATTACCTTTTGATCTGAAGTCCAACGTCTAAAAAACTAAGCTACCATTTCCCAGCAAAAGGCTTAGATGCATCATATAGGATGTGCAGGGGAGAGGGTAGCTTAGTGGTTAAGGGCACAAGACCACTGCTAGGCTCTTAAACAAGGTACTTAACCCAGATTTGGTAGCATAGTGGTTAAAGCATTGAATTTTAGATCTGAATGATCTAAAGTTGAAGGTGAGTTCAAATCTCAGCCACACCAAGCTGCCACTTATGGGCCCCTAAACATGGCCCTTAACCCCATAGCTGCCTAGTAGTATGAATAAGATAAATAGAAGGCACTCTGGAGAGGGGCATCTACCAAAGTTTGTAAATGTAATGTAGGAGATATGAAGGACTTATGTAGGTGTCAAATCATCAGCTTTATATCATAAATTCCAAGTAAAGTATGACTAAATAAATAAAATCTCCTTTAGAAGTCTAGATACACTATATTGCCAAAAGTTTGCGGACACCTGGTCATAAGTATGGTATGTGACGTTTGAGCATCACATTCCGCATTTAGTCCCACATTGCTCTTGTAATTCCCTCCACTCTTTTGGGAAGATGTTCCACTAGATTTTGAAGTGTGCTTATTCATTTTTGGGTTCCTCAGCCACAAGGGTGGTCAGGAACTGATGAAGGTGAGGTGAGGAGGCCTGGGGTGCAGTCAGGGTTCCAATTCATCCCAAAGGTGTTCCGTAGGGATGAGATCAGAGCTCTGTAGCAGGAAAATCAAGATCTTCCACTCCAAACCATGCATACTATCTCTTCATGGAGCTCGCTTTGTGCACTGGGGCATTGCCATGCTGAAACCTGTTCAAGTTCAAGTGAACACAAAAATGTATTATAGCGCATTCAAAGACGTCCTATAAAAATGTGTGCCTCCAGTTTTGTGGTAACAGTTTGGAGAAGAACCACAAGAAAGGTCAGATGTCCCAATACTTAAGTCCATATAATGTATACACAAACTATTGTACTCAAAAGTACATTAGATGCACTACTAATCCAAGACCTTTCCAAGACTTTGGACTCTAAGCCACACCTTTTGTGGTGCCATAGCACTCTTAAGACCCAAGAACTTCTTCATCTTCATCGAAAGATCAATCTGACAATGGAAAGCACGATGCATTTGTGCTCTGTCATCTTCTTCCCGAGACGATATCTTTATCCCGCTAATGATGCCTTATATTCACTACCCTAATTTCTGTCCAGCTATTACAGGAAGACAGTGACTTAATGAACTGCAAATGGAAGATGAGAGCGTTATAAATCATCTCTCTCGTTGCTCCATGTGGAATTATTACCATGCATCTTACAGCATTACCATAATTTCAGCTCCCCTGTATAGAGCGGAATTGAAAAATCACGACCGGGTTTGCAGGAGGAAGATCACGTCTGCTTTCACCTTCCTCTGCCATTTGTTTGTATGGGAATGTCACGTTTCAGGAAATAGCGTGATCCTAATCTTTTAGCTTTTCTCGTTACCTGGAGATCATCATGTCGTAAACATTTTGAGAAGAAATCTCCAAAAACGTCAATAAAATGAAAATAGATGAGTAGCGATGGGATAAGTGCTAAGTATGTGTCCTCGTTAGCTTTGTCTTAAGTGCTGCCTTGTCTTGGTTTCGTACCAGCTGGTCTCATTTGCTGAGATCTAAACCAAAAAAAAAGAAAAGAAAAGAAAGAAAAAACATTAATACATCCTTTCAGAAAACAGTCTGTGAGGGAATCTGTAGGAAATGAAGCAGATCAGCAGAAGCAGGTTACAAAGGGTGATTTTTACAAGGAGGAAACCGGAAAACAAAACGGGAACAAAAACAGAATGAAGAAGAGAATATAGTACAATAAATGTGAGATCTAAAAGGTGGGAAGAGAAATAACACAAAAAAAAAAAAACAAGAAAAAAATGCTAAAATGAATCAAATTTCCTGTCAACATGAGATGTTTCCATCATCTTGCTATATTAACAGAAATTTTGGAAAACCTGACTTTTCCAGCCATATGTAGTTCTTCCCCAAACTGTTACCACAAAGTTAAAGGAACACCATTTTATAGAAAGTCTTTGGATAAGGGTGCATGAAATTTTCCCTTCACTTGAACTAGAAGATATTTTCTACATGGGTTGGAGTGGAAGATCTCCCACTATAGAGCTTTGAGCTAAACCATATTGAACACCAATGGGACGAATTGGAAAGCTGACTGCACCCCTGGTCTCCTCACCATCACCTACATCAGTACATCTGTCTGAATGAGCACAAATCTCCAGAAACACACTCCAGAATCTAGTAGAAAATCTTTCTAGAATAGTTGAGGTTATTATTACAGCAAGGTGAAATGGGATGTTTGAAAATCACATGTGAATCAAACTGTGAACAAAAACTCGGAATAATCCTCAAATCATGAAGAATCCAAGAAGTTCATGTTGAATATTTTAGTACATCACAAAAGCAGGTTTTTGGTTGTGATCTAGTTCTTTCTCCACCCCTTGTCTTGTCAGTGGTCTGTTACCTTAATGTGTTCACCTGTGATGTGTTCTAATCTCTGATTACTTTGTTTCTTTAATTGATACCTTGCTAGCATTAGCCTTGTGTGCATGTATTGCCAATTTTCCTTCATCTTGGTTTTCAAAAACATCTTGAAATATTAATATGATATGAACAACTAAACCACTGGACACTCATTTTTTGACTAATGTCTGCTGACGTTTACTCTTCAATTGGAGACCACACAGTGCAAATGTTGATGTTCTAAATCAACACACAACACACATTAAGATCCATAATGTTATCGAGCAACACAAGAACTTGGATGGATTTCGACTGTATTTAATATCAGCAGTCTTCTACTATGCACATCTTAATAGAACTGTAATGAATGGACATTCAGTGTTATGGATGAGGATTAGTTCCTTTTTGAGTCTGGTTCCTCTCAAGGTTCCTTCCTCATACCATCTCAGGAAGGTTTTCCTTGCCACAGTCGCCACTGGCTCACTCATTAGCGACAAATTATACGGAACAAACTTCTACGTTCTTTTATAACCGCTTTATCTTGGTTAAGCTGCTTCGAAACAATGTCCTCTACAAAAAGCACTTTACAAATAAGTATGAATTGAATTGACGTTTTCCTCTATGTTTGATAAGCATTTTTGTAAGGAGTCTCCAGCGTTAGGGCTTTGCAACAGGATTTCCAAAAACCAAATTGGTTTTCCTGTGCAGCAGAGTAAAGACCAATGCTGGAATGCCCATTATTTGTGTGTAGCTGCTAGAACCTAAGTGATAACAGGAATTCATACTGTATATTCATTGATATTCCACAACATTAATCATACCACTTGTTGTGTTGATTGATTTTCCTATAACATCATGACCCCAAGGGTTACAACTCTTCAAGAAATGATTATGGACAAAGGGTTTTCCCGCTCTTTATTTTCCTGTATACCGAGAAGTAGAAATAAAAAGAAAAAAAAAACACAACTCAGTTGGGAACAGACCTATGGATATGCGACGGCCGTACGGTCTAAACGAAATGGAAAAACTGATTTACAGTCTAGACTATGAAATATGCTCAAG
Source organism: Silurus glanis (assembly GCA_014706435.1). Classification (NCBI taxonomy): domain Eukaryota; kingdom Metazoa; phylum Chordata; class Actinopteri; order Siluriformes; family Siluridae; genus Silurus; species Silurus glanis. Next base: position 619,639 of record JAAIIK010000151.1, read on the forward strand.
GTTTGCTACAGCCCGAGGCGCAGCTCGCCTAAGCATGTTTTCCAGGGTTCGCTTCAGGAGAGCACCGAGCATATTTACGCATAATATTTCTAACCCCGACTTTGGCTTTCCGATTATTTAGTTGATTGCGTGGCGGAACATCTGTTCGCGAGCACGCTGACGTGGTATAGGGAAAGACGGCTTGTTAAAGTCGTGGTGGAATTAATGCTTCTGATGTGGGCTCGGTGTGATGCTGATCGTGGAGGAAAGCAGCATGATAGAAGCCTCGCTCATCAAACGTTCAGCATTGTTCATTAGCATTGTTTACACCAGGAATATTTAATGCATTCTAATAAAAATTTGCATTTTTCAGATGAATTCTGTTTGTGCTGTTTTTGGTTTTATCGAATGTAAAAACGTGGTTCATTTTCTTTCTTTTTTCCTGACTTTGCGAGTGTCTCTCTACAAACTAATACATATTTAATAACAAATTTCTGATGCAGTACTTTGATAATGTAGATAATAACTGCTCATGAGTACTGCACTATTCATAATTGCTTAGCTCATTATCATTCTCGTGTCTGTCTGAGACTTTCTTTGAATGCCCCTACATAAAGAATTCATAACACGTTCATAAGCATCGCAACAAATCTTTCTTTTAAATAAAAAGCTTTTATCTATCAAAGACTCAGAACCCATTTCTAGCATTTTATATTGCATCTATAAAGCATTATATCCCTTGTTATAAGCATGTATGAACATGCATTGCACTTTATTACGCTTTATGAAATCCTATGCATTATAACTCGTCATAAACATAATTTTGCAATATTACATATAATACATTTAGTTACTTGATAAAACAACCAGAGTATCTATAAGACATTATAAACATTCTTGTAAGTGTTATAAGCATGCTTTGCACTCAATCAGGAGATACTGACATGTATTACAATGCATTATAATGTATTGTGTAATGTAATGTCTATGCTGACAAATAAATTATTCAGTTAGTTACTAGAAACATGCCAAGCATTCATAAGGCATTATACATATTGTTATGAATTATGGATTCCTGACATGCTTCATACCACATACTTGTAAGAATTTATGGCCATGCACATACTCATCAGGAAATCCTAACATGTATTATAATGCATCATAAGGTCTTACACTTATTTACACAGACAAATAAAATATAGATTTAGATACTAAAACAATCAGAGCGTTTATAAGACATTATAAGTGTTCTTGTTATAAGTGTTATAACCATGCATTGCACTCTATTATGCATTAGGAAATCCTAACGTATTATAATGCATTAGAATGTATTTCAGTCGGCAATGCACACAAATACAATGTGCATTAAGTTGATAAAACAATCAGAGCATCAATAAGGAATCATACACGTTGTTATAAACATGCACTACACTTTTTTTTTTTTTTTACACATTCTGGAATCTTATTGTGCATTTTATTTGTAAGGTTTTATGGTCAGGCGCATGCATTGAAAAGTCATAACATGCATTATAATGCATTAAAAGGTAGTACACTTATTAACACAGACAAATAAAATATACATTTAAATACTTAATAAAACAATCAGAGCAGTTATACGACATTATAGATGATTTTTGTTAGTGTTTATGAACATGCATTGCACTGCATTAGGCTTTTTGTTTATAACACATTATAATGCATCATAATGTATTTTACAGAAAATTACAACATACAGTTAGTTAATAAAACAGTCAGAGCATTCATGAGGCATTATACACATTGTTTTAAATGATACATACAGTTATTATGCATACAGTTCAATATGTTAAAGCCATATAAAACATAATATGTGTGTTATAATATGTTTATAATAAGTGTATAATACAAAGTCACGTCTCAAGTATTATCATAAGCCTGTGATATATGCAATGCTTATGAATGTGTTATAAAAGCCCGGCATTGCTACTCTTCATAAAAAAAATATATATTTTTTTTTTCCCCTTCTCCTTGTAACACTGTCAGGCAGTGAATGTGGTTTCTCTTGGCAGGTGATGAAAGAACTGTGAGCTCTGGCATGTTTAAAGGCCACATTCACTGCCCTTTACACTTCACTTCAGCTCATTGTGCATGCCGCAGACCCGACTCGGGCCCTCGCACGCCGCTCACGCCGATTTCAGCCGAGATCTACTGTTCGCTCTCTTTTAAACAAGCGCGAAGTGAGCAGTCGCTTCCATTATCTTGTCACGTATTTCTCAAGGGCAGTGAATTTGAGGAAGCGGAGTGACACAATAGTGTGACAGAGAGAGTATAAGAGAAAGCAGACACATTGACCAGGGTGCACATGGTGTTCTTACTGCAGCGACGGAAGGACGAAAGGAAAAAACTGAAAAATGTGTCATAGTTCAGTGCTGTCCATTACAGAAAGGACAGCAGGAGGCTCAGGTGGGTTTCCAGTCCAGCAGCTGAGAGAGTATAGGTTCCGTAAGTGTTTAACAGCAGGTGTAAAGGCTGGAGGAACGGGCGAGGGAGAGAGAGAGAGAAACAGAAACAAGGAGAATTCTATGATTAGTCCTGGTGCTACTTTTTTCTGCTGCAGCGTTAGCGCTTTTGGCTTATGTCCACCTCTGTAATAAACGCAAATTACCTCAGGATGACTTCCCTGCTTTTCTTTGAGACGTCATCCTTCAAAATGATTGGCCTCGTCACTGGGTCATAACCGTAGCATGTTAAAAATGATATATCAAAATAAAAAATTTTAGTTTTTTTTCTCTTTAGTATGTTCCTTTACAGTATGTTTGATGTTTAAAGGAATTTCAAGACATTGATGTTAGCAGTAGAGGTATCCAGCATTGATGCCATTGACGTCATGTTTTTGAGTAGGATCTACAGGGTGGTGCCAGGAAATGGAAAAGTTTTGGAACTAGGAATTCTGGGATGTCAGCAGTTGGAACCAGTGCAATCTCGTTTCAAACCCTTTGCCATTATTAAACCTTTTATTAAAAATGGTGATATTGTGAGGGCTGCACAAAGAAAATTTCGGCAGCAGTACCATTTAGGACGTCTTGATCGTGACCCATCTCGGCTTATTTCGAATAAACGGGTTCAGCGTTAAAAAGTTGTTTCAATTGTTTCAATGTTACAAATGGCGACATCCTAAAACCTATAGTTCCAAAAGTTCCTGTTTCCCTCTTCCACCCTGGTGTCAATCAGTTGTTAATAAAGATTGACCGATTAATCGGTTTTGCTGATTAATTGGCGCCGAAAGTTGATAGCTGGAACTATCGGCTATAAGCAAAAATCCATATCGATAGTTTTTCCAGCTTCTGCACCGTTGTCATTACGAGAGCAGCCTCTAGAGACGAATCACAAACGCAGTGTGCTGTTTGTTTTCGCACGCTGCATAGAGAGCGCTGTATTATATTTATTATTAACAATTTATTAATGATATAATTATATTAATTAATTAATATATTCAAATGTATTTCATTTAGCACATTTTGATGATTCAGTTCAGTTTTTTTTTTTTGTTGTTGTTTGTTTTTTGTAATAAAGTCCAATAAATCATTACGAGAACAACCTCTAGAGGCGAATTACCGACACCACTTGCTGTTTGTTTTTACATGCGAGACCGCATGCTGCTTGGAGAGCCATATATTATTTATTTTTAATGATTTGTTAATTATAGAATGATATTTATTATTGAATATATTCACATTTATTTCATTTGAATTTCAAAATCAAATTCAAATAAAAATTGTATTTGTCACATACACATAAAAATTGAATTTGAATTTGAAATTAACTAAATGTGAATATTTTTATTAATAAATATTTCTTTTAAAATTCAAATAAAAATGTAATTTCTTCACATACACGAAAAATGTAATTTAGCACATTTTGATGATTCAGTATTTTTTGCTTTTTTTTTGTAATAAAGTTTAGTACTATTTTACATGCCATGTAATGTTTGTTTTTTTTTGTTTTTTTTTTTTTTTTTTTTTTTTTATCTAGTATTTGTTTTAATAACTTTCGATTGATTAGTCGGTTATCCAACCTAGCTATCGGTAAAATCCATTATCGCTCGATTTCTAGTTTTTAGGGCTTTTGATAACTGATTCGAGGTACAGTAGCATCTAACAGACATCATTGGGTCACTTGAACAGGGCTTCTAACTTTCATCTGCTCAGTTTAGCTGTTATTTATTCTGATTTCTAAACCTGTACTTTTTGTATTGATCAAAACATGGTCAAAGTCACTGTAAGGTAAAAAATGGAGATTGTTTTGGGTCAACTGTTTCCTTCATGTTTAAGAAATGTTTTAATGGGATTTTAAGAGGAACCAGAAGAAGTGTAGCATATGTACCATTGATGCCTTTGTGACCATGCTCTTGCTTTTTTTTTTGTTTTTTTTTATTTTATTTATAATGTGTATTGTCATGGCTTTGGATAATAGATTGTTTGTTTGAAATGTTAACCAAAATTGACACCACAGGGCTCTTAAGACCCCTGAGCCTCATCTGCTCATCTGAATGTCCCTTGCATGTCTTCTTGACCTGTTCGTAACAAATGATTGAATGTTTGATGAATTTATATGTAAATATGAGTGTGACTAGCAGAGCTGATTAGAACTGATTCGTTTTTGGAATTGCTCCAAATAGAGTCAATGCCTGTAAGAGAGTTCTTTTCTTTCACTTGTTTCCTTCAGTTTTTGTTGTATATAATAAAGGGATTTTAAGCAAAAGGAAATTTTGGCCGCAAAGGCATCCAGTGACACCATTGTTCCAATGTTCTTGCTTTTTTGTTGTTAAATAACATGTAGTGGTTACTATTGTGGCATGACCTGGCTTTGATTCAAAGAATGATACAAGAGTTGGAAAGGAGGACCAAGGTACCTGACACGGTTGGGCCCTTGAGTATGGCTCCTAATCCTTAGCTCAGGTATATGTGTTATTTTTTGATTATTTTTTTTTTATACATATGTTTGAGCTCTATCAGCACTTGTTTTTGGTATTGATTGAAACAGGGTCAAGGTCACAGCAAAGTCAAACATTTGAAAATTATTTATTTATTTGTGTTAAATAATTGATCGAATTCGCTTTAATTCAATTCAGCACCTTTCATCCGGTCAGCTCCTCCGCATGTTGCTTAGATTTGCATGTAGCGTAGGTCACGCTTCTCATTTATCACTACCTGTTCTATTACTCTCCTTAAATAAGCTTCATATGGTTTGATATTTGATATTGTAAATAATGTTTCATTCATCAAATCTGTTCAATATAGAGTTTTAAAGTCTTATTTACTTTTTTAACCTAAAAATAATGTAATGTAGTTAATTAGGATATCAGAATATACAAAGACAGGTGTATGCCATGCATATGACCTCTATTATACCACTGATTTATGACATATTGCTACCCAGACATTATAAAATGTCATTTTTTCTGCTTTTGGGATTACTGCACACCTGGCGTTATGAATTATGTACGAGCGGTACATGCAGTGTGGCTCAGTGGAATGAAAACGAGAGCTCCGGAAAAAAATAAAGTCGTGAAGTCTTTTTTTTTTTGTTAGTGTATGAAAACGATGTCACTTTGTGTCATGATACAGAAATAAAGCCTTTGGTTAATACGTTGACGACGTCATTGATGCGCCGTGGTGGAAATGGACAGGAAATAGAGCAGGTCCTGGGATAAAGATCTATAGTGGAGTTATTGGATTGGATTGGACAGTTACTGACAGCAATCCGTTTTTTTTGTCTGATAAACTAATAAAAAAAATTGTTCTTTTTATTTTTCCTTCATTTCGTCTTGAGACTCACCGACATACACACACCCACACACACACACACGTACAATCGGATCCTACAGATTTCTCCTCGAAAGCAATTTCCAGCAAGGCGTACCAGATATAAGTGGGCATCAGCTGCTCCTTTCCCTTATCCAATCAAAGGTGTTTATTAAGTGTTTGATCTTTTTTTTTTTTTTTCCCATCCCTAACCTACTCTTGATTTATTTCTCCTGTCAGACCTAGTCAAACATTCCCGCTGATTTGTTTTACTTCATTCATCATGATGTGAAACGAATGGACAAGAGAAAATAAAGGCACATTGACAAACATTGACAAATCGTCATGAGCACTTCATGGGGTAAAATACAGGGCGGAGGGGGTTTGAATCGGTAATGAATATTGCAGGATGTGTTGTGTTTTCTATCCACCGTGACCTTTCAGTGGTGCCGCTTGCTGTGCTGAGCGGCGTGCCCCCGAGCTGACGCCTGACACGCTTGACTCTAGGGGGTAGAAGCTCGCTGTCTGAGGGGGCAGCAGTTACTCTGAGGGGAAGTGGGACTTAAAGAAAATAACAATAAGTATGTACTTTTACAAGATTTGGCAGATCATTTCAGAATGATCCCATTTATGTTTTCAAGCGTTTGAGGGCTAGGGGTCTTGTTTAAGGGCCCGGTAGTGGCAACTTGCTAGTGCTGGGATTTTATCTCAAATCTCCCAATAGGAAGTCTAACATTCTCAAAATACACGTGTAGAGATAACCCAGAATGCAATGCAGTTACACTGATCTAAAGCGGAGGCTTGTCTTAAATTATATTGACAAAAGTATTGGGACACCTGATTTGTCCAGCCAGATGTGTTTCTTCCCCAAACACAAACTCAGAGGCGTACAGTTACATGCATATAAGCATTACATTTTCCCTTCACATGAACCACAAGACCCAAACTTCTTCACCTCACCTACATCAGTACCTACCTTTACTAACACCTGTGTGGGTGAACTAGCACAATATCTACACAAAATGTATTGGAACATCTTCACAGAAGAGTGGAGGTTATTATAACAAGAACTGAGGACTAAATGTGGAATGGATTGTTCAGAAAGCACATACCAATATTATGGTCAGGTGTGCACAAACTTTCGGTCCATATAGTGTTGATATGGATCATACGCCAAATCACACTACTGCGCTTTTGATTACGCTCGTACTCTTTGAACATTATATCAAGACAACATAAAAATGTCTCTCATCCTCAGGACATTTCTAAATGCTGTTAGAGTGGTGTCGAAGCAATAAACATAAAACATACATTTTTACATATAAAATAAGGAACAATTATTATATATATTTTTTTTTTTTGAGAGAAAACTGACACGCCTATCAGGCATAACATCACGCTGTCATAATCTTCATCACGGTACCTGTGAGTAGGTGGGATATATTTAGGAAGCAAGTGAACATTTTGTCCTCAAAGTTGATGTGTTAAAAGCAGGAAAAAAGTGTATTGGGGATTTGAGCGAGTTTGACAAGGGCCAATTGTGTAGTCAGAGCAACTCCAAAACTGCAGCTCTTGTGGGATGTTCTCAGTCTGCAGTGGTCCGGTCTGTGCAATGACTTTATTATGGTAATGTCGACTTTATTCTCTTAATCTCGACTTTATTCTCGTAATGTCGACTTTATTCTAATCATTTTGACTTTATTCTCATAGTGCTATGACTTTATTCTCGTAATTCCGACTTTATTCTCGTAATTCCGACTTT
>JAAIIK010000151.1:644529-657830 GCA_014706435.1 Silurus glanis
AGTGATAGGTGCTTAAATGCTGGTGCTGTTTAGTGATAGGTGCTTAAGTGCTGGTGCTGTTTAGTGATAGGTGCTTAAGTGCTGGTGCTGTTCAGTGATAGGTGCTTAAATGCTGGTGCTGTTCAGTGATAGGTGCTTAAATGCACAACTGTTCATACAAACTGCAGTCCTGGGACATTGTAGTAGACTGTTAATATTAATTACAAACAATCTGACTGGTTTTCCCAATACCTTTTGTATGCTGGTGGATTAGCAAAAGCATTTAATGACTATTCTTGCACGTGTGTCATTACTGTGGCTGTGTCCGCCTTCCTTGGTTTTAAAGAAACCTGTAGAAGCCGATAAAAGAAGAATAGGAGAAAGAATTGGGAAGCAGGGGGAATTTTTTTATTTTTCTACAGTGCTTTTCAGTGCACTTTTGCAGAGGTGGAAAGGCGCATGATTCCAAGATTCCAAGATTCGTTCATTTTGGTCGAGTCTTTAATGTGATTTAAGAAGAACGAGTCGTCTCAAAGAGTGATTTGTTAATTTTCTACTGGACGCATGTGAGCAAAGCATTGCAGAAGTCTCTGTAGGTTATGTACAGGAAACAGAATTAAATAGTTTACCTCTTGACTCTTCTGGTACGAGTTGTTCGTCCTTTTGTCATGTGACTCCGATAGACGCTATGAAGGTGATGAAATGGAATGAACAGGACAGGAATGAAATAAACTAAATGACAAAAAAAAATTGTTAAGTTTAATGGACAAGATTAAAACAACCAAGTCACTAAAATTCTGATCTTCCCATCACTCGTGTAAATGTTTGCCTGTCTTGCCTTTCTTTCGTCCTTTCTGGCACCTGGCAGCCACTGAAAGCACATAGCAATGCACTTAAGTAGTTGATAATTGACTGGTGAGAATAATCCCGCATTATCACAACTGGCCGCAGCACCAATTTCTACAGAGCTCCAAAGGTATTCAAGGTGAAGAATATTACAGACAGTAAAGAAGATTAACACTAGGCCTTGAACACATCATTGTACAACCAACCACACTGATCATTATCCATGTTAACTTGAATACTTTTTACTCGTTGCACGTCCAAACCCTCATCCAAAGCATATACACCTTAAAAAGAAAGAGGGAAAAAAATATCATTCCGGTTTCCTGCGAATCGCCAACTGCAAAATGGAGAGTAATTAAAGAGGCGGGTGAACTATCCACCCTGATGGATAATGGAGCCGATCCGGCAAACCTACGTACAAGGTTTTGTCTGCGGCCTTCGGTCCAAGGACGCGAGCATAGAGCTTGAAAGAATGCGCAGAAAAAATAAAAAAGTAAGACTTTGAAAGCATGAGTCAGCTTTAAATGATGTTTTTCCATTCTTTTCATATTGCAGGTTTAGTATAGCGATCTGAGCATGCTCCAAAGTGCAGCTTTGATGGACAACATTGGGTTAACACCACCTTCACAGCTGAGTCCTGACCTCAGTTTGTGGGCGAGCGGCGTTATGAGGTAGCCCGACTTTGATGCATGGCTGTGCTTAAAGAGAATATTGATTGGGATTGTATTATTCCCTTCCAGCACATATATTTCCATTCACATCAAAGAGCCTTACAGGGCTTGGATGATGAAACTTTGGTGTCACTCGTAAAGATTGCGAGGCTTTTTCCTTCTCTTTTTCTTTCTCCTTTTCCTCGGCGTCACGCCTACCTCGCAATCCGTAACCTTATGGAGTCCAACTCCCTCCACCCGTCCCCCCCGATATTGTTTATGGTGTGTTATTAGTGCCACTCTGCCACTAAACGTGTGCTGACAGAGGCTCGTTGGAGCGCCGCATTACTATTGATGGAGAAGTCTGGCAGTCTGGACGAACTGCCATTCAAACCGGCAGCAGCTAGAAAAGAATTGATGCACTGGACGTGTTGACAGGGCTGTGTTTATACATCAGCTTCGAAGGTTTATCAATTCAAGACATCAATTTGTTTCATGTTCAGGGAGTGGGGTGTGTAGAGCAGGCTTTATATATCTTTTAGAGGCTCTGGTGAGGAAGGAATGACTGTATCTAGATCATCTCATTCGCTATTAGAATAACTGCCACTCTTCTAGGAAAATGATCCACCAGATTTTGGAGATTTTACCACAAGGGTGTTGGTAAAATCAGATAATGATGTAGGTAAAGAGGCCTGGGGTGCTTGCAGCTTCAATCATCCTAAAGGTGTTCAGTAGGGTTGAGATCAGAGCTCTATAGAAGGACACTCGATCTTCTATGTATCTTTATGGAGCTGGCTTTGGTCACAGGGTTATTGTCATGCTGAAACAGGTTTGGGTCTCCTAGTTTAATCGAAGGGAAAATACCATGCAATTGCATCCAAAGGCATTCAATACACGTGTGTGCTTCCAAATATGTGGTAACAGTTTGAGGAAAAAACACATATGGCTGGAAAATTCAGGTGTTCCAATACATTGTGTACATGTAGTGTAGATAAGTGAGCTTGCCTATATACATATATATGCATGGTTATTACAGCTAGTTCCCGACTTATGGTTTTTTAAACTTATGAAGATGCAATATATTGCAATTTTTGCACAGCATTTTAATTTTCATACGATATGTTGGGTCATGTATGTATCTCCCGCCTTGTGAGATGCCTTACTCTCCTAAACTGAGTTAAGTTGTCTCATATTTTTTCCTGGACACTGAAACAGAGCTCTCTCTGCCACATACATATATACTCTATAGTTGAAATAAAACGATAGTGTAAATTGCTATGTTTAGCTAAATTATATATGTTAAATAATTAACAAATATTGAGATTGATTTAAATGGAGCCATAATCATTTGCCCAAGTTTCTGCCCGAATCAGGACTGGAAATGCCTTTATCGCAAAACTTCACATGTGAGGTCTGAAAGGATTAAGGACTGTGTAGATAAAACATCTAGAAAACATGTGGTCCAATAGTGTTTCTGTATCGATACCCAACATGGCTGTATTTTGTCCTTGAATCAATCCATGCTGTAGTTTTCATCCCCAGCCAGGTGTGGTAATGAGCTAATTTGTCAAAGTTATGGAAAGCATGCCGCTCCAACGTGCATTTCCGTCTCGCTGAAAAGACGTACGTCTCCAGACAAATTGCCTCCCAGTGCTGATGGTGGTAATCCCTTAAAACAGACGCGATTCAAAGCCTGAGACATCATTCTGTCCTGGCGGAAGTGCAGAAGCCATTAAAAGTTAGGAATGCACTGGTAATGCGTGATGAGAGCAAAACCCAGAGGCTGCTTTTGCGCTAACGGCCTGAACCGTACGCCTTCGATAGCGTTCCATAACATGACCTGAAGACGCGTGTCTCTTTGGCCTTTTTACATGACCAAAGCCAAGAAGGGCTGAGACACAAAAGAGCCCCATAACTCATTTACTGTAAAAAGAAGGTGATAAAACAAAGGGAGAAATCAATACCAGGGAGACACCACAAATCTGTCGATGAAAAGCAACACCAGAGCCAGCACAGCTTGAGTCTAGAAAGCTCGGTGCTATTAAACAGAGAAAGAAAGAAAGAGGCAGTTTTGCTCCTCTGTCCTGGCTTGTCCATTACAATATATGACACTCTCAGCTCGGAATTTAATTACATCCTGACTAAATTAGGAGGATTTAATAAACAAGCCAGAGTTGATGAAAAAGAAAAAAAAAGCCGAGGGTCCCAGGAAAGAGAAGCCATTATTGGTGGTTAGATGGGGTTAAAGCAGGCTTTAGGGGGCATCCGTGGAGTCCCCTCCAGCTGAGGAGAAATGTGATGGATTACAGTGGATGATAGTCCCATTGTGGACCCCATTCTCAGCTCTTTTATAACTCTTTCTCTCTGTCTTTGTTTATTTTTTATCACTCTCTTTCTCCATTTCAGGGAAAACTTGAGGCAAAATTGCCTCCTTGCAGCTGCGTATCGACAGCTTTATGTAACCTTGGGCAGGGCCCAATCCAACCGGAGACCATTTTGCTCAGTCTGCCCTTATCTTAGTAAATTCTTGGAACGGAGCCTTGCCAAGAACCCTGATCTTCACCATTCCCAGTGTTTCCATCCAGCAGGCCTGCTGTAATCCTGAGGTTCATTTGGAAGAGAGTAAATCCTGTAAAAATGCCCAGTTTGTCCAGATGGGGCTTTAGGACGGGCGTGTGTGTGTGTGTGTGTGTGTGTGTGTGTGTGTTGGGATGATGAGTTGATGAAAGACAAAGTGGATTCCTAGCATGGAAAATTATCCACCCAGGAGGCAGGAGATGGAGATGGTCCTCCACGTAAAAGCATGCTGGTAGCCCTGAGGGAAAGCCTGAGAGATTCATATACACTAACAGGCCATTAATGATCAGTGAATCTGCATTTCGAAAACGTTTAGAGAAGGTGCTGCTAGGGTTCGGAGTCGGGCGCATCTCCTTAATCGAGTCATTACAAAGAGGGTCATATACTCCCCTCTCAAATATCTACTACTGACTACACACACACACACACACACACACACACACACTTAGGCGATAAGTTATAGTCTAGTATACATTCCTTGGCTGAGCAGGTTTTATCCGTAATATACAAAGAAGTGTTTTTCTGCTTTTTTTGTCCAGAAAGTGCAAACTATACTCAAGCATGTTGGCTTCCTCCTGTCCAGTCAGTTCACAGTGTTCAGTGTTCAGTGGTGTTGAAACTTATTGTGCAGAAGGTGTTGATTCATTTCATTAATGGCAGCTCTTTAGAGGTGGGAAATAACAAAGTACAAATACTTAATAATTACTGTACTTAAGTAAATGTTTCTGGTATCAGTACTTTACTTTCACTCATTACATTTTTACACAAATATCTGTATTCCTGATCACATGACCATCATCTTTTCTCTGCTTGTGTTCTATATGGCAGATGTTCAGCCTGGATACATTCATTAGGTAACAACATTTGAAATTCATTTGTATTAATATATTAATATGACGTGAGGTCCAGTTACCAGCGTGACACTAAAACAGGTAGTAGTAATGACTACTTTTTACTTAAGTACATGTCAGAGCCCAAACTTCTTTACTTTAACTTGAGTGAAAAAGTTCAGTCAGAACTTCAACTTTTACCAGAGTCTTTAAAAACATGAGTATGTGTACTTCTACTCGAGGGAAGAATGTGTGTACTTTTGCCACCTCTGGTGCAGGATGAGGAGGCCTGCCAGAGCTCTATAGCATTAATAATTATAAATGTGCTAGACTTTATTTAGAAAGTGACCAATAATTTGTGACCAATATTTTATATGTAGATTGATTTCTCCTCTCCAAACTGTTTCTCAAGAGCGTTCTCTTAGCAACACCGCTGCTGCTACTTGAATATGATGTATCACAGTGATGTCATTTGGATGATGCCCTTATCCAGAGTGATTTACATTTATCTCATTCACACAATTGAGCAGCTATGGGGTTAAGGGACTTGCTTAGAGGTCTAGATGCAGTAGCCTGGTGTGGCTGGGATTTAAACTCATGATCTTTGGTTCCAAAATCCAATGCCTTGACCATTAAGCTACCACCTTCCCCATCACAACACTACGTAGACCGAGGCGTGTCCTGAGAGTCATATAGAATACAGATTAACATGGCAGAGGTAGAGCTGCATCTTCCTGGAGACACAACAGGAAAAGAACATCTGGTTTAATTTAATCTTTTTCATATAGCCTTACTGAGGCCTGCTTGTGAAAGGGGCCATGCATTAGAAGTCAGAAGGCACTTAAGTAAATTGATGATTTGCTGTCTGTCTGAACCAAAGAAATGAGTGAACTTTCTGTTATATATTGAATTGCAGAGCATCATATTTTTTCCATTGCACTCTATTGCATTGAATCACATCATGTTGAATCAAATTGAAATCGGATCACACTGCATAGTAATAGGGGTGAATCGAATTGCATCACGTCGCATCGGTAGCTGCTTCATATATCTCTTTAATGTATCGTATCGTTGGCTCTACATCGAGATGTGAATAACATCAGCATCAGTTATGTGAGCTGCACATCCCTTGCATGCATATATTTATATGTATATATGTTTCCTTGAACATTTATGGAAAGAATCTTGAGTAACACTCAAATGAATTTATACATTTTATAATACAAATGTTGTATGTTTTGGGATATTTGTTCATATACAGTGTTACAGTACCCTATTTACTGGATTTGGGTTCTGCAAACACTGTTCACTGTGTCCTTTTTCTTTGTCCAAAGCCTAAATGGAGGCAGACAGGTTCATCCTAGCTAGAATGAGACCAAAGTTAGAGTTCAAATCCTTATTGGTTTATTTTTATATCTTTAGTGAGCACTTTATCCTGTTAAGGTCATGGGGGATCCAGAGTCTATCCTGGGTCTAGGCTGGATCAGCCCCTCAGATATAACAGCAGTCCATTAAAGAGAACATTAATTCATTCAGAGTGGTTTTGGAAGGTAGAAGGAAACAGGAGGAAGCTGAGGAAACCTATAATCGCATGGAATATATTTTTTTTCCTGGTCTCATGTACATTACAGAGCAATGGGGTCAGCCATGATACAGTGCCCCTGGAGCACAGAGGGTTAAGGGCCCAAGAGTGGCAGCTTGGCGATAGCCTTAGCACTGAGTTCCCACTTCCCTGATACAAAGCATAGAATGATACAATACCCTTAGAGCACAGAAGGATAAGGACCTTGCTCAAGGGTCCAAGAGTGGCAGCTTGGCAATATTTCTTGATTCCCCGAACTTCTGATCAGTAACCCAGAGCCATAACAACTAAGCTACTACATCCCCTGTACAAAGTGCAGCCATTAGACCCTGGAGCAAAGAGTGCTAGCTTGGCGATTCTTTGGCGTAAACCCCCACCCGTCCGATCAGTAACCCAGAGCCTTAACCACTGAACTATTATCTTTCCTATACAAAGCACAGGTTAGACGATGATATAGTGGCCCTAGAGAACAGAGAAATAAGGGCCGTGCTGAAGGGCCCAAGAGTTACAGCTTGGCAAAACTGGGGCCTGAATTCCCAACCTTCTAGTCGGTAACTCGGAGTCTTGACCACTCAGCTACTGCTTCCTCTAAATAAAAGGAATGGAATGGAGATGCTGGGGGAAACTGCAAGGAACTCAAGGCAAAGATAATGCATGATTTTTGGGAAGAACCGACAAAAAAAGAGACAATTGCGATCCCATAGTTCACAGGACATTGTGTTTGAAATATTTTGATCTCTGAGCTGGAAAGAATCAATATGAAAATCTCAGCATGTCTGGATGTTTTGTCAGCTCTGGCTTCACTTGGCTTTTTCTACCCGAAGCAGCTGGGTGTCTATTTGAAGTTTCCAGGTGGGTTCGCCAAAGCAGCTGCACTCCCTCCCAAGCCACGATTGCCAGGATGGAAAAAGATGACAAGTTGAAAGCTCCATATGCTTTCACAAAAACGATTCTTGTTTTTCCCCCACTTTTATAACCCTTTGGTGTCGATGGTCAAATGAAATAAGCTTCCCTCATCAGATCGTCAGAACGTCTCGTCGCTTGATGAATATGTACATAAGAAAAGGTCAGGAAATCCAAAGGGTCTGAAATGAGCCAGTTGGGGTTTTTTTTAGGAGGAATGACATTGTTCTGTTGTGTCTTCTGCAGACTCTGTTTTCCACTTCCCAATCAGTCTTTTGTGTAAGATCTATGGCAACTACTAATATGAAAGTGTTTTCCTATTAAGTGGCGCTAACAACCCAAAACCTTGTCACTTTGCATGAAGAAAAGAAAGTGGAGGACCACTGAATTGAGGCATTGTGTCCAAATGGAATGCAGACCAATTCATTAGGGACGCATGAGGTGTTTGATGCAGGTAATTAAAGGCAGATTAATGATAGCGCTAATATAGTCATTCGCTCCAGTGCCATTGCTTCGACCTGCTTGTGAGAACCGAGTCGACACTTTCGCGACAGCAGTGTTCATTTAGGCTGTGAAAATCTGGAGCCAAGGCGTAAAGTGTAACAAATCCAGTAAGGGAGGCAATATTGGAGCTGTCTCATGTTCACTGACACGAGCAAATAAACTGCCCTGCCATGCTTCCAGGGCTCATCTCTCACAGCCACTTTGTCCATTTTGTCTTCACATTCTTGGCAACTTCTCAGCTCCTCTGTCCAAACCGGGCTGGGAAGTAATGGAGTGGACCTGTCGAGTCTATCAGAACACAACCAGGTCCTCGCTGATTCACAGCCTTGTTGCTTCATCATCCTCTTAAAAGTCTTGTTTTGTAGATATACGCTGTCGTTTTTGTTTTAGGTTTTATATCCTTTGTGGTCCTAAAAAACAGTGAAATGCTCATTAATGTTCTGGGTGGATTAACAGAAGGAAAGTCTGAAAGAAACATCCATGAAACATTCAGCAACATTATGTAGCACCTGGGTTCAGGAGGAACGTTGTTTCATTTCACTGTGTACTGCATCAGCTATATATGGTTGAAATGACAATAAAAGCTTCTTGACTTGACTTGACTTGAGCAGGACCATATAAAAAGTAGAAAAAGAGATTTGAGGTCATTGGTATGTATTGATGGTTTCAAAGCTAGGATGTCTCAAAATTCCGTGACCTTCTGACCCAAGTTCCTCTTCATGAACACAAGAATTGATGTCACTGTTCCTCGGACATATCTGTTTTCTGCAGTTCAGGCCACTGGGAGGCTGAAACCAGAAGTAAAATAAGGACCATGTTATTTTGTCTATCTATCATCTATCACGCTCAGATCAAGAGTCGGAGACCAGAATACAGTCAGTACATTTTATTTGCCGTAGTACACAAACAGAATCCAGGGATGATCGCTAGTATGAACTGTAGATCGGACGGTGAGTGAGTGAGCACGGGGGCCTTATAAAGGAGAGCATAGATGGGAGACCGGTAAAGGTGATTAGTATGAGGGCGAGGCAATGCGAGTGTGTTGAGTGCAGGGGGGTGGTGGGGGTGTGGCTGGTGGTTCCCTGACACTATCTATATATGCAATAATAATTATACAATTATTGTTAGTGGTATTATTGTGAAAAACATTTAATACAGGCATTTAATAAATCAACACACAAAAAAATAAATATATACTCTATGAGAAAACAAACCTAATAAGTTAACATTTAATATAATATTAGTAATACTGATAATAACTATTATTAGTAGTAGTATTATTATTAATATTATTACTAGCATATAATCATTATTAATTTTATTGTAAAAAAATTTATAAATGCATGCATTCATTTAATGTAGTAGTAGTGATACTACTACTACTACTACTACTAATAATAATAATAATAATAATAATAATAATAATAATAACAAGGTTAAGTACATTAAAGTACTTTTTTTTTTTTTTTTTTTTTTTTTTTCAGGGCAGGGACGGGGTGGAATTGAACGGAACTTTTTGAACTATTTTATTTGTGACATCTGTTGTGTGAAAAACTTCGATGTTGCTCCGTGTCATGCATTAAAGCAGCTTTTGCTTTTCTCACCTTACAGTAGATTCACCTGGGACTCCATTTCCCACCTCCTTCAGTCCAGGCTACAATTAAAACTTATTTTCCATCTCCCTCTCTCTATAGAGCATGAGGCTTCTCATGGGAATTAAAATCTGAAGCTTAGGTTCGGCTCAGCGATACAGTACGAAACTCTTTCGCACGACCCCAGTCCATATATCCTGAAGTAAGACCACATCAGCTTAGAGGAATATTAGATTAATATACATGAAAGACATGGCGCTGCGTCCGCACGCGTTAATGCTCTGTCGGTGTCGTAAGACTCGGGCCTTGGTGCGACGTGCGGCACACTCGCTAATTGTCTCAGTAATCTTTGCCTACTTGCGCAAGGTGGCTAAATGTCATGTGCACTCTCTGTGAAATTGCAATTAGAGAAAGAATAAATAAGAGATGAACAAAATCCATACTCAACCTTCACTCTGTGGCGCCGCAGATAATTTATGCAGGGAAAGGACATTACAGTGATAACGGATTAATGTCAGAACTACGTCGTCCATAATGGCGAAAGTGGAGATATCAGCAGAAAAGAACAAAGCCGCGTGATGGATTGTGACAGGAACGACTCGGGAATGGGCCATCTTTTATTTTTTTTCTCTCGCTTTTCTCTCAGACAAGAACAATGCCCATATTTCTCATGTATTATATTATATACAGTAAAGGAGTTTGGACGACGAAATGTCAGTAAAGGATACAAAGCAGCAAAGGAGGATAGATGATAAGTTCTTGCAATTTATTTATAAAAACATCTCGTTTCTGGTTCAATCAGGATACTTCTGCCAAATTTGAACATGCAAACGAACATGTAAATAAGTATTTCTAATTAAAACAGGAAGTCAGAGTGACTGGTGCTTAGGTAGTGAGGTGCTTGAAATTGATCAGGCAAGAATTGATAGTGTTTGAGATACACTAGGGTTTTACTCAATGTTGTAGTGGATGTCAATGTACATCAAGCAAGCACAGATACATCAAGGATGGGAGGATTGAAACAATGTTGTTAATGGAAAAAGCACAGCTTTATAGATGATTGGTTTTACAAAGCACTGACACTGGAGATTCCTTCCATAATGCTTAAATCGGTGATCTGGGCAGATTTTAATGGGTATGTTGGTGAAGGGAACAGAGGTGATGAGGAGGTGATGGGTAGGTATGGTCTTGAGGAGAGGAATGTGGAAGGGCAGATAGTGGTAGATTTTGCTAAAAGGATGGAAATGGCAGTGGTGAACACTTATTTTAAGAAGAAGGAGGATCATAGGGTGACGTATAAGAGTGGAGGAAGGTGTCCACAGGTGGACTATGTTCTATGTAGGAGATGCAACCTGAAGGAGATTGGAGACTGTAAGGTGTTGGCAGGGGACAGTGTAGCTAGACAGCATCGGATGGTGGTCTGTATGATGGTTTTGACGGTGAAGAAGAAGAGGAGGAGAGTGAGGACTGAAAGAAGAATAAGATGGTGGAGACTGAAGGAGGAAGAGTGTAGTGTGAGGTTCAGGGAAGAGGTCAGACAGGGGCTTGTCGTGGTGAAGAGGTGCTGGATGATTGGGCAACTACTGCAGAAGTGATAAGGGAGACAGCTAGAAAAGTACTTGGTGTGACATCTGGAAATAGAAAGGAAGACAAAAAGACGTGGTGGTGGAATGAGGAAGTGCAGGAGAGCATAAGGAGAAAGAGGTTGGCGCAACAGGATTGGGATCGGAAAAGAGATAAGAAAATTAGGCATCAGTACAAGGCGATGTGGCAGCAGGTGAAGAGGGATGTGGCAAAAGCCAAGGAAAAGGCATATGAGGAGCTGTATGAGAAGTTGGACACTAAGGATGGAGAAAAGGCTCTATACCGATTGGCCAGGCAGAGGGACCGAGCTGGGAAGGCAGGAAAATGCTGAGGATAGAGCTGCCAGGAAGGTGGAAAAGAAGAAGGCCAAGGGGGAGGTTTATTGATGTGGTGAAGGAAGCCATGCAAGTAGTTGGTTTGAAAGAGGCAGATGTAGAGGACAGAGTAGTATGGAGACGAATGATCTGCTGTTGCTACCCCTAATGGGAGCAGTAGAATATATAATATATATATTTATATTTATATTTAGATATATATACACACACGTGTACTGTATGTTTCATTTGGAGCTGTCAGTGGTGCTGAAAAGGAATCAATGCCAGCCCATCCTTAATAAGGAGCCTAACATACTACTCACAACATATATGAAGGGCTTCGATCCCAATTCAAACAGGATGGATTACAAACTGGTGTGTATTTTTGTGTAAATGACATGCTGGCAGCATGAACATATTAAAACAGGAAGTCAGAGTGACAAGCCGATTGAGGTTTGATATTTATCAGCCAAGCATCAATAATGTTCGAGATACACCATGGTTCTAATCAATAAAACACTTCACGGTGTTATAGCGGATGTCAATCTGTAACCAATATACATTATAGAGCACAGCTACAGTACGGATGGAATGATTGAAACACGTTGTTTATTTATCCTTTAACAAGCATAGAGTAAGGCAGGATTAGCATACACACAGACCGTAAGGGCTACGCTCTCATCTCTCGGCCTAAATATACAATACACAACGCACCTGAGCTCAGAAGCATACAAAATACATTTACCAAATGTGGGAGATGCCAGTATCCAGAGCGACGTACATTTTTTTCATTGCAGGGCCTTACTGAAGGGCCCAGCAGTGGCAGCTTGCTTGTGCTGGGATTTGAACACATAGCCTTTCTAACCACTGAGCTCGCACTTCCCCAAATACACAACGCATTTATAACTTTTATAAATTATAGCTTCTTTCTAATGACGCCCAACAACAAGGGGAACGACTGCAGAAAACAAACTCTGCCTGAGGGAGGATAAGTGTTTTCCTACAGCCAAGGAACACACACCATCATCGAATGTGCAGAACATCTGCAAACGAGAGAGTGAGAGAGAAAGAAAGAGAGAAAGAAGAAACACTTGCAAGCTAAACAAAACAATAGATCAGGTGTCCACAAACCTTTAGTCACATAGAGTGTAAATCGACATTCAAATATCAACCAAGCAATGATTGGAAACATGAACAGCATGAAAGAAGACCCTCAAAAAGAACATACATTTAATTTGCTAACAAGCAGCTAACCCTAGAGCAAGACCCCCTTGGGGGTGGAGCAAATGTGTTGCTGTAAAAATTTTGATTTCATCATCTTTGACACAGTTACCTGAAAACACACACAAGCTTTAAGATTCACACCCACACACAAACACCTCCCTCTCATTTCCCTCTGTCTCCTGACACAGCCATAATAAACACATCTGTATTCATTAGCGCTCAGCTTTTTAAGCTACGTCTCCATTCTTTCAACTGGCCACCGGCGTTCCGTCCCCGGCTTTAACGCTGCCAGCTTCTCGACACCTCGCGATCAGAGGAAGTGTTCGCTTTGTTCTAATGACGCCGAACAACACGGGGAACGATTGTTGAAAACAAACTCAGCCTGAGGGAGGATCAGCGTTTCTCTCCAGCCAATGTGCAAAAACACATGCAAGCAACATACAAGAGAGAGGGAGAGAGAGAGAGAGAGAGAGAGAGAGAAAGAGAGAGAGAGAGAGAGAGAGAGAGAGAGAGAGAGAGTGAGAACAGAAACACAAGCAAGCTTAACAGAGCAGAGAGAATGAGAATGATGGATGGATGGACGGACAGACGGACGGACGGACAGACAGACAGACAGACAGACAGACAGACAGACATATAGATAGATAGATAGATAGATAGATAGATAGATAGATAGATAGATAGATAGATAGATAGATAGATAGATAGATAGATAG
>JAAIIK010000151.1:690885-707174 GCA_014706435.1 Silurus glanis
CCCATTCCCATTTCCCATTCGTGTCATTCCACGCTGGTTGTTTTCTCATGCTTTTGAATTTATGCTCATTTTCAGGTTCAGTTTTTGTTCTTCATTGATGGTGGTAGTTTTCTTGTGTATTGTTTATAGTGCTCGTGTTTTATGTTCACCCAATAAAAGAATATTCTACACTTTCATCCGCCGTCACTTCAATTACAGTACATGACAATGTTATTAACCAAGATAGAATTTTTAGAGCTCGTTAATGCTTATTGAATGTAAACTTTTTCTTTTTTTTTTTTAATTAAAACTCTGTATTTAGCTCCGTATAAACTCTATGTTTAGCCCATGCTGTACATGTCTATGGGAACGATGAGATACTATGGAAACTATGACATTCAAACTACATAAAGAGGCTTTTACTTGTCACATATGCATTATAACTCACTGAAACGCTTTCTTTACATATGCTTCATAATGCATAATAAACAGTGGTAAATAAATAGCAATGCTTTATATTATATTAATAACAAGTGATGGATATTGTCTATCTATCTATCTATCTATCTATCTATCTCTCTCTCTCTCTCTCTCTCTCTCTCTCTCAATTTTCTCTTTGATTCCTCTCATTCTCATTATTGACAGACAGACAGACAGACAGACAGGCAGGCAGGCAGACAGACAGGCAGATAGATAGACGGAATATTTTTCTGCCGGAATATTTTCTGCTACACTCCCGTTCGGCTTTATTTCGTACTCACATAATCAGAAATAACGATCTGTCTTCTGTCTTCAAATATTCACACATCTCTAGCAACATCATATTGGCAATCGTATCTGGACACGATGTTCCTTGATACATTTGATCTCATCCAGGTTTCCTTTGCGAACTTTTATGTGCCATTCAGTGAAATGATCATATATATTGTCTCTGATGTTGGAACAGGAAAAAAAAACTAAAGTGTTACGATGATAAAGGCCATCGCTTGCAGATTGCGAGATTCAGACTTTCAATCTTTAAAACGATGAACCTGTGAGAGGTGTGATATGCTCAGAATGTTCAGGGAGCATAAAACCAATCTCTTTGGCCAGACCATATGCTTCTCTAATATCTTCATATCATTGCTGTTTCACAGAATATTGCACAGTAGTAATATATGATATTAGACTTTAGACTCAACACTCATCATCATTAGAGGTGTAAAAGAAGGGAAAATGAGTGCTGACTAATTAAAATAAAATCTGTCTGGATAAAAGTGTTTGTTAGAATACACTGTAATACACTTTAGGAACAAAGGTCTTGGGACACCTGACTTTTCCATCCTTATGTAGTTCTTCCCCGACCTGTTACCACACACAATTGTATAGGATGTTTTTGGAGAGTTCATTTGAACAAGGAGATCCAAACCTGTTCCAGCATGACAATGCCCCTGTGCACAAAGCCAGCTTCATGAAGATCTGCTTTGCATAGGTTAGAGTGGAAGATCTTGAGTAACTTGCAGTGCATGTTTGGGATGAATTGAAATGCTGACTGCACCCCAGGCCTACAAACCTCACCTACAGTTCATCAGTACCTGAGGTTACTAACACCCATTTGTCTGAATGAAATCTCACAAATCCCTGCAAGCACACTCCAAAATCTAGTGGAACATTTTCCCAGAAGTGTTGAGGTTATTCTAACAGGAAATGGGAACAAAATATGGAATTGGATGTTCAAAGAGCACAAAACCGTCAGATATCCATATATGTTGTTTATATAGTGCAAGGACTGTGGTGGTGGTGGTTTGGTGATGATTACAACTACAGTTTTGGAGAAGAAGCTGCACTTTAATCTGTATGACACCCTCTACTGTGTCCATATGCCAAAAGGACAAACATTCTGTATCCTGGGTGGAGGGTGGAGTTTTGATTTCTAGCCTGCTTACACTTGTGCAGGACCTAAAGTGTTTGTTGTGTCAGGTGGCGGTATTAATGGACCATGTGTAACACTTTGGTATGCAAACTCATCCCAAGGAATAAAAAAAAAAAAAAAAAAAAAAAAAAATTAAAATAAAACCCTCTCCATCCCACCTTTGTTCTATCTGGATCTTCTAAAATCTACAATGACCTTATTTTTGTGATTGTGACAAAATGTTCAACACTGAACCAGATGTCGGACCTTCTCCTTTTAGGCTTGAGTTTCCTTGGTTTTGGATATCAGGCCCATTTTATCAATGTAATCAGCAAATTGTAGAGATGGAAGAATGAATTACAGAGGATAAATATGACTGGGATGTGGTCACCTGTTCGTACTATAAGAAAGTCCAAGATTCACAATCAGAGTAAGGTACTCGGGCTAGGCCCAGGTTGGCCAACTAGCATAGCATTCTGACAAAACATATTGCTTTTAAAGAGCCAGAGATGTGTGAACTGTAAATGAGACAGGACCAAATGTTGGTCAGTTTGATCGATAAGGTAATTGATTGCTATCTAGTGCCTCGGGAATGGTGTGATTGACAGTATGTGCTGTAGCTCAGTGGTTAAGAAGTTAGACTACTGATTAGAGGGTCATAGGTTCAAATCTTAATAAAGTACAGTTAAGCTGCCACTGTTGGGCCTTTGAGCAAGGCCTATAACCTTGGAATGAGCAATTATTATGGCAACTATGACATTTAAACAACATAGAGAGGCTTTTAATCTTACTCTGATTTGCAGAACAGTGAAATTCTTTCTTTATGTACAGCTTGTTAGGAAACTGGGTTTAGAGGCAAGAGTCAGCCATGACAGAGCCTAACTTTTATATATATATATATATATATATATATATATATATATATATATATATAAAGTATATATTATAATGCATAATACATATTGGTAAGTAAATAGCAATGCTTTATTTTATATTAGTAAGAACTGGTAGAGAGAGTTAGAGAGAGAGAGAGAGAGAGAGAGAGAGAGAGGGATGGATGGATGGATGGATGGATTGATTGATTGATTGATTGATTGAGCCTGGCCTTCATTTAAGAAGGAAAGAATACCTTTTTATCGATTTCTGTGTGAAAATCACACAAACTATCATTGTTCATTTTTTTCCTCCTGGAATAATCCCTATACACTTTCATTTTATAGTTACATAATCAGAAATTAAGAACTGTCTTTTTCAGAATATTCACACACCTGTAGCAACATTGCAATTGTACCTGGACACGATGTTCCTTGAAACGTTCTCGATGTTCTAACAGGGATGGGTGGATCTACCTGGATCTCTTGAAATCTACAACAACCTGAACCTACATACAAATCTGAACCAGAACCTCCTCCTTGTTCTAGGCTTGAGTGTTTGTTTTGTTTTGGATATGTCGACTGCTATAATTGTGATAATTGTAATTTGGACTGGATAAAAGCAAAGGAACTTCATGATAAAAGAAATAATGCAACTAGGTAGTAGATGCAGATTTATTTGGACACAAGGAGAATAGTGATGGACTTGAGACTTGTGCAAACATTGGCAAGTTGTATTGAAAGGCTGAAGACACTATTAAAAACCCCCTGCTATCTTCTCAATGGGCAGCTCGGGACCCTGCCAGGTCCTGCTGCTTTGTTGATGTCAATTTTCCTCAGAATGGCTTTCACATGATGATACCATTCTGATAACAAGTGCTTGCTCATTCTTTGCTGGTAAATGGTGAACTCCATTTTGTTTTGGTCATCTGGGCAAGAGGATTTCTGTTTGGTTACACTGGAGCATTCAGAAAAGGATTATTTGTTTTGTTTTAGCTACTTTATTTCTTTATTTTATATATATAGAATCATATATTATATATGTAAAAAAGCATATGCAAATAATTAAACATATATTATCTGTATTCAAGCACTTGAGATTATGATGTAACCTTCACTAATTTACGTAAGTATTATAAATGTAATGACAGCGTCATGTGCAGAGGAGGGTTTAACATGTGGTACACAGGGAGGAGAATGCTGAGGATGGAGCTGCCATGCAGGAGGAAAAAAGGAAGCCCTATGAGGAAGTTTATGGATGTGTTGATAAAAGACATTCAGGTGGTTGGTTTAAAAAAGACAGATAAATATTCTAACAGCGTCATATAATTATCATTTCATACAATAATATAATATAATGTAATCATATTTATGACGCTGTCATGACATTGTAATGACTGTGTTATAACATTCACTTATGTTGGACTCATATCCAGTGGGCTTTATGTTCACAAGACAAAATAAAGATTATAGAAAGTCCTTATTATTTACTTTCTTCTAATGGTTTTAGTTCATTACAACTTGACCATATGTGCTTTATAAACATCCCATTGCTTATTTAGTCCGCATTTTCCTCTTAGAATAATTTCCACTCTTCAGAGAAGATGTTCTAGATTTTGGAGTGTGTTTGCGGAGATCTGTTCTCATTCAGTCACATGGGTGTTTGTAAAGTCAGGTACCGGTGCCGTTCCAATTCATCCCAAAGGCTCTATAGCAGGAGATCTTTATCTCCAACCCATGTAAAGCATATCTTCATGGAGCTTTGTATCTACAGAGGCATTAACTCTGGAAAAGGGTTGGGTCTCCTAGTTCAAATGAAAGGAAAATGTAATGCATCAGCCATGTGCAAACATTGTGGTAGCAGCTTGGGGAAGAACTGTATATGGATGGTTATGGAAAATTCAGGTGTCTCAAAAGATATACAGTAATCCCTCGCTTTACCGCGGTTTGAATCTCGCGCCCCGGTTTATCGCGGAATTGCCTTGGCCACATAACTAATTAGACCAAAAAACTTATAAGGAATTGTTTTTATAGAGTTTTACATTGAAATAATGAAATTTATTGATACAAATATAATTATTAATTATAAAATGAAGTAAAATATTAATACAGTGCAGTACTGTATATATAAAATAGCATTTTTAGGGTGACGTCCGTTTATTGTATTGTATTGATTGATTGATTACTGTTGTACATATTCATTTACGGCATTTGGCAGACAGCCTTATCTATAGAAACTTATAGCTTGAGCAGTTAAGGGTTAAGGGCCTTGCTCAAGGGCCCAACAGTGGCAGCTTGATACTGTATACATTCAAGTCATTCATTCATTCATCTTCATTCATCTTCTCCCGCTTATCCGTAATTCGGGTCGCGGGGGCAGCAGTCTAAGCAGATTCCCTAGACACTTCTCCGTGTCCAGGGATCGGGTTGTCAAGACCCCCGCCTTCGACTGCTGCCCGATCCTCTCAGCACCGGTCCCTCACGGCCCCTCCTGCAGGTGGTGAGCCCACGGGAAGGCGGCCCCACGTCACTCCGACGTCACGGTCCTTGATTTTATTTTTCTCGTAAGGGTCCCCTGGAGCATAGAGGGTTAAGGGCCTTGCTCAAGGGCCCAAGAGTGGCAGCTTGGCGATACCGGGGCTTGAACCCCAGACCTTCCGATCGATAACCCAGCGCCTTAACCGCTGGAGCCACCACTCCCCCTTATACATTCAAGTCAAGTCAAGACAACAGACATTGTCTCAAAGCAGCTTTACAGAATTTAAGATTTAAGGTGAATGATGTGTATTTATCCCTGATGAGCAGCCATGACGACACTGTGGCAAGGAAAAACTCCCTTAGATGTTATGAGGAATACTTTCATATAATCTACCTTGCTACTGACAACCCAGTGGCCTGACATTCTAATGTAAAACAAATCTGGTACTAAAAAGTCTTTAACAATTCTATATTAATGCTTATGAAGGGTTATGAAGGTTTGTTTAGCCTTTATAGGAGGATCTTGTTATGATCACATTAGTACACATCATGTTTTATTTCTGAGCATGATTAAACCCGTCCAACATCACGATCTCTGTTTTATAATCTGTCCAAAACACATAATGCATTATTAGCAAAACATTTTTTTTTTTCTTGTTAGCCCTAGTAAAGATGCTTGTGGCGTTTCCATCTGCGTCGTAAACACACCGACTCCCTGCTGTAATTACAGCTGTTGTCAGGCCAGTGTGGGATGTTATACATAAAACTGTCAAGTTAAGAAATTAAAGTGCAGCAAAGCATTTACTCCCATGATTTCAAATACCTTCGTACAAACTGCGCCACCGGATGAAACGAGCTTGGATGCGTGTAGCGAGATGGAGAGCAAGCTCCGGAGCGGATGGCACCTAGAAGAGATCTGGAGAGCCGGCAGGAGAACGAGAGAGTGAATAAGTCACCGGTGTTGGCGCTCTACCAGAGGAGGACTAACCCATGTGGTGTTTAATGCTCACAGGGGAGACTCCAGTCATGTCAAGTAGAATTCTTTTCATTTGTTCATTGGTTTTGTTGCTGGAACGCAGTGAAGCATCCAAGAAAAAACATTACACAAATAATAAAATTGCTTAAATCTTTCTGAGGAATTAGTGTGAATAAATGTAAAAATGACCAACTGTATGTGGATAACATTTACGGCGTTTGGCAGACGCGCTTATCCAGAGCGACTTGCACTGGCGTAGTTAAGGGGCCTTGTATATGGAACAAATTATTGTGCCACCTGACTTTCACAGCCATATATGGTTATTTCCCATTTCTATGGATGCAGTAGCATGAAATTTTCCCTTCATTCCAACTAAAAAACCCAAACCTGTTCCAGCATGACAATACCCCTGTGCACAAAGCCAGCTCCATGAAGATATGTTTTCCATGGGTTGGAGTGGAAGATCTCTTGCTATAAACCACTGACCTCAACCCTATTAAACACCTTTGGGATGAACATGAATGCTGACTGCAACCCAGGCCTCCTTACCTACTGTACATCACTACCTGACTTTACTAACGCCCTTGTGTCTGAATCTATTGGAACATCTTCCCAGAAGAGTGGAGGGAATTCTAAGAGCAAATTGGGACTTAATGTGGAATGCGATGCTCAAAATGCACATACCACACATATGACCAGGTGTAAGCAAACTTCTAGCAGTATAATGTAGCTTGGTGGTACCTAGGTGCTTAAATCATTGTGCTCTGGATCAGAAGGTCACAAGTTCAAATCCCAGCACCACCAAGCTGTCACTGCTGGGCCCTTGAGCAAGGCTCTTAACCCTCAACCGATCAGTTGTAAGTCGCACTGGATAAGGGCGTCTGACAAATGATGTAACTGGTGCTGGGATTTGAACTAATGACCTTCCAATTCAAATGTCAATGCTTTAACCACTGCGCTACCACCTCCCCATTAGTTTCCATTTGTTCTTATAATACATTTACACTCTTCTTGGAAGGTTTTCCACTTGATTTTGGAGTGCGTTTGTAAAGATTTGTGAAATTTCATTCAACCACAAGGGTGTTAAGTCGAGTACTGATGTAGGTGAAAGGGTGAGAAGACCTGGGATGCATTCAGTATTCCAATTCATCCTCAAGGTGTTCATTGTTCAATTCAATTCATGATATTTGGAGAACATTTTTTGTGACATTGTCTCAAAGCAGCTTTACAGAGATAAAGAATGTATCACTTGTTGTTTTTATAATTGTAAGTTTGTCTCTAATGAGTGAGCCAGTGGTGACTGTGGCAAGGAAAAATTCCCTGAGATGGCTGAGAGGAAGAAACCTTGAGAGGAACCCGGACCCAAAAGAGAACCTCATCCTCAATACGGAATTTCCATTCATTACAATTTTAATAGGGTCGGAGTTCTATAGCAGGAAATCTTCCACTACAAACCTTGAAAAGCATACCTTCATGGAACTGGCTTTGTGCACAGGGGTATTGTCATGCTGGAACAGGTTTGGGTCTGGTAGTTCAAGTGGAAGAAAAATTCAATGCTACCATGTCTAAAGACATCGTATACAATTGTGTACTTGTTTATCTTGCACCATTTGTTGGACAGAAATTGTAAATTGTGTTTTTCTAGAATAATTTGCAGTAATTTAGCATATATATGAGTCAAAGCCTGAAAGAAAACAACGAGAGGCTTCGAGACAACAGTATCTTGTGAATAATCAGCTGAAAGACGATTTAATAGATGAGATTAGGATAAAAAAAAAAAAAAAAATACAAATAAAACCTTTTCTTGGGTAGGTCCGAAACCCTGAGGTAAGTCTCCTCCACACTAGTAATCCTTTAAGTGCTGCAGCACACTGCTCTGTTCTTTTTCGCTTTTGGCACTTCAAGCTAGATCTCTCTCTTCCCTTTTTCCCTCTCTCTCTCTCTCTCTCTTCTTTCAACCCATTGATTTTTCAGGGGTTCTATAAAATATTTACAATGTGTGGGCAGGGCCCTTTCTCTGGGAATTTGGGGAGGGAAAATGATTTTGAAGGCAAGCGGTGAAAAAAAAACGAGAAGGAGTGAGCGAGAGTGAGAAGGAGACGAGAAGGGAGAAGCAAGGGCGAAAAGAATGAAAGGAAGCAAAAAAAAAAAAGAAAAGAAAAAGCGAGATAAGAAGCTACGGAAGCCTTTCTCGAGTCACGCTCGGAATATCAATGGCTCAATGGCCCTTGAAACTACTCCAGAATATAAATAAACACTTATAGTGATAAAGATCGTTATCTGGGTGCCTTTGTAACGCCGAGCTCCGCGTTTTAAAGCCTCGCAGTCGATCAATCCCCCCCCCCCCCCCCCGCCTTCTTTCTGGGCCCGGTTGAAGCTTTGAAGTGGTTCAGAGTTTGCTTTTTGCTTTCACTTTTACTCTGTGGTCCTTGCACTTGAAGTGGTTTTGTTTAAGGATACAGGATGGACAGATCACATGATCAAGGGACGCAATGGTTTTATTGCAGTCGCACGCTTTTCCTATTTAAATAGTCACAATACTCATAACAGTTCTATTTAAATGTAAAAAATAAAATGGTATTAAAAAGGACTAAAATGTATCATTCTTTTTACGTTACCCATGATTGGTGATAGAATCACTAAGAAGATCAGATCATTGTAGTGAATTGATTCTTTGAATCGAAATGAACGAATCTTTTTTTGGGGGGTCGTTTAGTTCATTTCGTTCCTTTGATCACAAATAAAAGAAAATTGAACATTTTCAATAACAGAGCCACAACACAACTACTTTGACTATAGTTTCAATAATAAAAATAGGACAATGGAGCTAAAGACAAATGATGCTAAACAGAATGAGTAGCTTCACCTCTCATATCTCGGTTCTGATCAAATTATTTTTTCATTCAGTGCTTTTTACTTGTCACATGTTCTTTACAGCGCAGTGAAATCCTTTCTTCCCAAATCCAAGCAAGGTTCGGAAGCTGGTGTCAAAGCGCAAAGCCAGCCATGATACCGTGTCCGTGGAGCGCAGAGGGTTAAGGGCCTTACTCAAGGGCCCTGTGAACTCCCAACCTTCTGATCAGTAGTGCAGAGTCTTAAACTCTGTGCTACAACCTCTTCTGAATCAGCTTGAGAAAAAATGTGTGTATGTGGCATGATTTTTTCTTTTGCAGAGAAAACATTCATCAGGGACACTACTTCATCAGATATATACACTATATAGACTGTATTGAGTATTGAGGCCCCCTGTCTGTTCCAACCATATGTGGCTCTTCTCCAAAAGTTCAAGACACACAATTGTATAAGATGTCTTTGGATGTGGTAGAAATAAACCTCCCCCTCACTTGATCTTGGAGACCCAAAACTGTTTCATCTCCATGAAGATATGCTTTACATGGGTTGGAGTGGAAGATCTTGATAGGCATGTTATAGAGCTCAAACCCTATTGAACACCTTTCATTGGGACGAACTGGATTGAACTGGAATGCTGACTGCAGCTCGGACCTCCTCACCTCACCTTACTTCAGCCCCTGACTTTACTTACACCAGCAAATGGGGACTTCAGTTAATTATCAAGAAAGTTCTAGAACTTAATTTTATAATTAATATTTGTTGTTTGAGTCTCTTTACTTCAGCAATGAACCATTTCCAGAACGCATTCAAAAAGTCCTACATTTTTGTCAGTGAGCTGTCAATCAAATATCACTAGCCAATGAGAGAAAATTGTTTTAAAGCCACACCCCCTGGAGCCAGAACATCAAATGTAATCTTGCATATGGAATGTAAAGGGAAACTCTAGCAGTGTTTTAGTGATAAAAACAACTGTTAAGCAAGAACACTGTTTATTTACAGACCATGCTACATTTTTCTTCCCTGAGTTCACCATTTTCAGTTTTTCTTCTTTCTTCATTTCTTCCAAAAGTTATGTTCAATACCTTTGCCATAGAATTACACCTAATTCCATATGGTTCATGTCGTGGTTCGGATACTAGAAAAAACCTAAATGGCATCTCGAGCAATATCTGGCAACCTTACGGGATTATATTTAACTATGTGCACAACACGACTCTGAATACGAGAAACTTTACCAATCTACATTTTGATTTGAGTCAGAAGAATATATTCGAATAAAAATGTTGGTATGAGCACAGGACTGTGTTTATGATTAGGTCTTGGGTACAAATCGACGCTATGGAGATTATTTGCAATCACAAGAGTGAGGTTCTGACAGAACATGGCTGTTTTGAGGAAGTGCAAATCATGGCAACATCAGACACAAGTACAGAAACCCCGAGCTGTTATTGAACCTTTGTTTTCTTTTGTGTGTCTTTCTTTTGGGTGCGCGTCTAGGTGGGAGGGACGATGTACAACACCGGCCGCCACGTCTCGCTACGCCTGGACAAGGAGCACTTGGTGAACATCTCAGGTGGGCCGATGACATACAGCCACCGACTGGAGGAAATCAGGTTACACTTTGGCAGCGAAGACGGACAGGGCTCGGAGCATCTACTCAACGGCCAGGCCTTTTCCGGGGAGGTAAGCCGAGACGTCTGCTTGAGCATACCCTACACAGACACGCCATCTGCGGAGGCCATTAGCTCAGGAACGCGAGCGTCTGATGTTGACAGCACACAAATCACCTCGGTATCGAATTATGGTAAAAATATTAACTCGAGCTTCTGGGTATTACAGCACCCTGAAACAGATTGCAGTATTATTGTATATTCAGCATACATTTACTCGAAATGTATAATATTCAATCAGCATACTTTAGGGAAGATATATGATTTCTCGAGATCCAGTTTATCTTGCACAATATTGCATCAGGTTTAAAATAAGTCAAACTCGAGATGATTGGTCTTTACCCGGGACACTGAGCAGCATCGGTTGTTTGATGGATGCTCCTGAGCAGAAAGTAGCCTTGTGTGCTGTAATTCAGCCATGCATTTATTACATTAAAATGATAGTAATCCAGTTATAAAAATTATAACAGAATGGCTTCTAAGTAAAAACACAATTTGTAAGACAATTATACAGTGTCTTATTCTAATAGAATATGCCAAAAAAAAAAATGGCCTGGTTATATAAGATTGTGTTACGACCATTTATAATACATTACGTCTATCCTTTATGATGCCTCATAAGAAGTTTATTTGTTGGCAAATTTCGCTGTAAGACACGTGGTAGCATCGGTATATGAAAGTGAACGATGTGATGCATCAGGTTAAAAAAGTGTGCGTTGGATTTTGGCAAAAAAATATCCTGATTTATTTATATATATTTATTAGTAGATGCACAATATTTTAGATGTATATTGATTTCTCTTCGTTTTTTTGAGCGCGTTCCCTCAGCACCGCTGCCGCTAAGTGAATACGACGCATCACAACACTACGGAGAACGAGGCGTGTCCTGAGAGTCACATAGAATACAGATTAACATGGTAGAGGTAGAGCTTCTCCTTTCTAAAGACAGAACAGAAAAATAATGTCTGGTTTTATTTATATTTGTTTTATTTCTTTTTTTAATGCATGTTTGTGAAAGGGCGTCAGAAGGCACTTAAGTAAATTAATGATTCGTTCTCGGTCTGAATCAAAGAAAATAAATCTGTACCATATTTAAGCATCATTATTTTTACATTTACATTTACATTTGTGGCATTTAGCAGACGCCCTTATCCAGAGCGACGTACTAAAGTGCTTTGAGTCTCTAGTAATGAATAAATCTACACTGGTACGCAGGATTACAAACTTAATATAAATATAACTCTTGAATTCTACAAAGCAAACTTGGAAAGTGCTAATTCAAGTGTTTCAGGAAGAGGTAGGTCTTCAGTCGTCGCTTGAAGATAGTCAGGGACTCCGCAGTACGGACATCTCTGGAAAGTCCGAAAATAGACGAAATTCTAAATAGAGAATTGGAATCGAAATAGACCCAGTGCATTGTAACAGGGGTGCATTCTATTGCATTGGTAACTGCTTTATATGCATCTATAATGCATCATATCATTGGCTATGCATCGACATGCGAATCGTATCGACCTCAATTATGATGATTTACAGCCCTAACGTGTAGAGGATGACTCGCATCCATTTACATTTACGCCATTTGGCAGACGCCGTTATCCAGTGTGACTTACATTTATCTCATTCATGCAACTGAGCAGCTATGAGGTTAAGGGCCTTGCTCAGGGGCCCAGGAGATTTGAACTTATAATCTTTAGATTCAAAGTCCAATGTCTTAACCTATAAGCTACCATCTCTCCAGTGTCCAGTCTCCACCCCGTCTTGTTATCTGTTTGTTTCTTTTTCGGTTATGTAACGTCGCCATGTTCTATGTTTTTGCTTGTTCAGTTTGCTATAATTACTAAGCCCTTTATGTTTTTACGTTTCTCTTCATTTCTCAACCTTGTTTCGGTTAAGGCCCTTTTTTAGCAACCCAGAAGTGGCAACTTGGTGTGACTGGGATTTGAACTCACGACCGTCAGAGCCAAAATCCGTAACCACTAAGCTACCTCTCTCCCTCTTGTTGTCTCAACTCGTTGAGTTGTGAGCCTTTTGCCTATTCCACATGAGTGCTGTTTTGGATCTGTGTGTTATTTATATTATTCAAAATTTTATTACCCTGCGCATAACCTTACATTTACTTCTACTATCTTGCACATGCATTACATTATAGAAGAAGAAAGGGTGATAGAGAGAGACAGAGAAAGAAAGATTGTCTGCATAGTAAATGCAGACAGTGGTAGCTCAGTGCTCAAGGCTCTGAGTTACTGATCGGAAGTTTTGGGGTTCAAGCCCCGGTATCGCCACGCTGCCACTCTTCGGGGCCCTTTAGCCAGGCCCTTGCATCTAAAGCTGTTTCCATTTTTTGTTATATTTCTCATTTGAATCTTTAAATTCACCATATTCACATATATCCACTTCTATCACCATACAATTGCACTGACATGCAAAAATCATCCATTGAGGTCAATCTTTACACCAGCTGTCTCGCTTTATACTGTGGTAACTATGGTTACGTATCGATTGACAACACTGTTTTTATCGGCTGTATGTTCAAAGGCGTGAATGCACACCTTCCAGCCAATCAGAATACACACAAATGTTTTTATAGACCAGGGGTGTCAAACTCAAAGCACACTTTAGGTCACGGGCCGAACAGGATAAACATTTATTGAACACACTAAAACGAAATGTTTTTTTAAACATCTTCTTCTTCTTCTTTCGGCTGCTCCCATTAGGGGTCGCCACAGCGGATCATCCGTTTCCATACCACCCTGTCCTCTACATCTGCCTCTTTCACACGAACTACCTGTATGTCTTCCATCACCACATCCATGAACCTCCTCCTTGGCCTTCCTCTTTTCCTCCTTCCTGGTGGCTCCATCCTCAGCATTCTTCTACCAATATAATTCATGTCCCTCCTCTGCACATGTCCAAACCATCTCAATCTCGCCTCCCTCACCTTGTCACCAAAACATCCTACATGCGCTGTCCCTCTAATAAACTCATTTCTAATCTTGTCCATCCTCGTCACTCCCAACGAAAACCTTAACATCTTCAGCTCTGCTACCTCCAGCTCCACCTCCTGTCTTCTACTCAATGCCACTGTCTCTAATCCATACAACATCGCAGGTCTCACCAGAGTCCTATAAACTTTCAGTTTCATTCTTGCAGATACCCTACTATCACAAATCACTCCTGTCACTCTTCTCCACCCACTCCACCCTGCCTGCACTCTTTTCTTTACTTCTCTAACACACTCTCCATTACTTTGCACTGTTGACCCCAGGTACCTGAACTCCTCCACCTTCTCCACCTCTTCTCCCTGCAACCGCACCACTCCACTGCCCTCCCTCTCATTTACACACATGTACTCTGTCTTACTCCTACTGACTTTCATTCCCCTTCTCTCCAGCGCATATCTCCACCTCTCCAGGCTCTTCTCAACCTGCTCACTACTCT
The DNA here is from genome assembly GCA_014706435.1 of Silurus glanis. Lineage (NCBI taxonomy): Eukaryota > Metazoa > Chordata > Actinopteri > Siluriformes > Siluridae > Silurus > Silurus glanis. Next base: position 705,046 of record JAAIIK010000151.1, read on the forward strand.
CACCACAAATCACCACAAATATCATCCGCAAACATCATAGTCCAGGGAGACTCCTGTCTGACCTCGTCCGTCAACCTGTCCATCACCACTGCAAACAGGAAAGGGCTCAGGGCCGATCCTTGATGTAGTCCAACCCTCACCCTGAACCAGTCTGTCGTTCCTACTGCACACTTCACTGCTGTCACACTGTCCTCATACATGTCCTGCACCACCCTCACATACTTCTCTGACACACCTGACTTCCTCATACAGTACCACAACTCCTCTCTCCACCCTGTCGTATGCTTTCTCTAAATCCACAAATACACAATGCAATTCCTTCTGTCCTTCTCTATACTTCTAACATAAATATAAATAAAAACAGACAGGAATATATTCCACAATATATAAAATTAAACTTTAAATAACTTTAGAAATATGAACATGCTGCAAAAAACCCTTGAAAAAATAAATAAAAATTGTGCTTTTAAGTAAACATTAAAATAACAACAAATCAAAACAATCACATTTTTTTCCTCTTATGCCATAAAAAAAAATATAAACTTAAACTTTAAAAAACTTTAAATATTGTTCTCCATAAAAATATCTCCTGTCAAAATTATACAAATTTAAAATATGAACATGCTGCAAAAAGCCCTGACATATAAATAAAATTTGTGCTTTTCAGCTAAAGTTAAAACAACAGCAAATCAAAACATTCAGTTTTCTTTTGCCTTTTTGTCGCACACCTTCATCATGCAGCTCTTCAAGCAGCTTCACTTTGTGAGTTTTGCTCTGGTAAAAAAACGTCCGCTGAAATGTCAGATTCTTCTTTAACTCTTCTCCTTTCTGTATCTTCTGCTCTGCATTCAGGTTTTTCAGCTTCTCCTGATGTTTTGTCTCGTAGTTCCGTCTTAGATTCAATTCCTTAATTACAGCCACATTCGCTCTACAAATAAGACACACGTGTTTACCGGCAGTGTCAGTAAACATCTACTCAGAATCCCATCGGTTTTGAAAGGCTCTGTTTCAGAATCAACTTTTCTCTTCGCCATTGTGAGGCGCTATCTTCGCAATAACTTTGCCATAGGGTTGTATACATCAACAGAAGCTCGACTTGATTGACGCTGGAATGTTTCCAGGTAGCCTATCGTTTGGTAAGGCAGCTGAAGCGCTGCATTATGGGATTTGTAGTTTGTGTTTATCAGCGCTTCATATCACTGGGCCATTAATAAAAATAATAATAGATCTATATAAAATCATCTCGAGGGCCGGATATAATTGTACGTGGGGCCGGATGTGGCGCGCGGGCCTTGTGTTTGACACATATGTTATAGACAAACAATCAAATTTAGATGACCGAGTAACAACCCTTTGTTGATTATTTCTCTATAAGCCCGCCTGGTCGTGTTTTCTTCCTTACCTATGGGGTTGTACTTTCCCCAGCGCTTAATCTTCTCCACACACCATATGAAACAGCTCAATTAAACCGGCGGTGTAATTTGAGAAAGACGCGACACCGCAGCCTGAGTGTTTTGATGAAGTCGCCAGTCAGTAGCGGCGTGACATTTCTCTTTGGTAGTAATAAGCCCGGCGATTAGAAAGGCAACAAAACAACCGCGGGCCTGACAGGCAAATCCAGCGTAATTAATGATTATAATTTCGTCCCTCCTCCCTCGACTGGAAGTCAGCCAATATTTAAACAATAATAAAACAAAGTGGAGACAGGTTATCATAGTATTGCAAGCTGTGACCTGGCAACTGAAGCCTAGCTCTGTCTGTTTACTCTTCATTACCGAGCCATTATTGCTTGCAGTTCCACACTGGAACATCTATATACTTGGGAAGGTATTGACCTTCTCTTCAGCAACGTTATTAATACTCAATTAAATACTATCAGTTGAATTCTCTTTTCTTGGGAATATTTACAACATAGATATAATGAACACATTTATAACATGTTATAATGTTTTATATGCACTATTATTATCATCAAAAGGCATTATATTTACAAACATGGGTTGGATAGACTTATAGAATTGACTATTACATGGAAGCATTACATAGAAGTAAAATTTACAATTTCAATGCTGTAAAGGCCATATAGATAGATAGATAGATAGATAGATAGATAGATAGATAGATAGATA
>JAAIIK010000151.1:714246-732632 GCA_014706435.1 Silurus glanis
AGGTGGCGCTACAAAGTATTAACTTAAGGGGGCTGAATAATTTTGCAAGCCCAATTTTTCAGTTTTTTATTTGTTAAAAAAGTTTGAAATATCCAATAAATTTCGGTCCACTTCATGATTGTGTCCCACTTGTTGTTGATTCTTCACAAAAAATTACAGTTTTATATCTTTATGTTTGAAGCCTGAAATGTGGCAAAAGGTCGCAAGGTTCAAGGGGTCGAATACTTTCGCAAGGCACTGTACCTGGCCAAGGAACTGCAGATGAAAACTAGCCATTGACTTTAATAAAACTTTATTAATAATATTTACGTAGCAGCAGCAGTGCTGAGAGAATGCACTCGAGAAACAAAATAGTGAAGAGATAATCAATCTACTTACAGTATCAAATATTAGTCACAATCTATTGGTCACTTTCTAAAAAAATAAAAATATAGCGCATCATCTAATAATTATATATAAATAAATCTTTTCTTTTTGCCGATGCAAATACCTTTCACAACTTTTTATTCAATGATCTACAACAGCAGAAGATCAATCAGATACACCCCTGTCAGCCAAAAAACAGAAACCTGAGGAAATCATGGGCACAGACTCACCCAAACTGGACATCTGAAGAATATAAAATAATCTCCCGGTCATTTTTTTCCCTGTCTGTCCACTTATATATGTGACAGCATCAGATTTATGTTCTTGTATGCAGGAAAGTTACATGGCCTGGTTATTCGCTGTTGTAGGTCATCCGCCTCGAAGTTCTATGCATCCTTATTGTCAGTTTTAACAAGGTTTTTACACACACAAACTTGTCGCTCAATCAAGGTCTTTTGTGTTTTCGCACCATTTTGTTTAAACTCTACAGATGGTTATGGGTAAAAATCCCAGAAGATCAGCAGTTTCCGATTTTGGGAATTCAATGATGTACCGTATGAGACACTAAATCATGGTCAAATTGACTTCTTGATTGAAAGGCCATTAGTTACCAAGCGTTCAGGGCAGGGCCCTTGAGCAAGGCCCTTAACTCTTAACTGCTCAGTTGTATAAATAAGATACATGTAAGTTGCTCTGGATAAGAGACATTTTTCGAAGATACGAACCACCGAAACTAGTTTTGTGACATGAAAACAGATAAACACAAGGCTGCACGCACAGTCACAGGAAGCACCGGCCCTCATAAGTCAGTGTGCCAAAAGACATTGTCCTTTGTACATCGGGAGCTGTGCAACCGGTGCTGTTCTGACCGCATGCGTTACCACGTCTGCTATTCTGACGCTGTCACCGAGCTCTTCTCACATCCGAGTCTCTCGCCGTAAACAACACGATCTCACTTCTGCACCCACCCTACTCTTAACAAATATAAAAATCCAGCTCAAAGGCCGCCGTTTTTTACACCATTATGGAGATCCAGCTCAAATCGCAGGAGGTGCTTGGCGCGCTTTAAAAAGAAGACTTTTAGGACATGTTCCAGAAGTGGCAGGAACACTGGGAGCGCTGTATTGCTGTGCAATAGGACTATAAGGATACCACCTCGTACATCAGCAATATCTTCTACAAAATCTAGTGGCAGTTTGGTGGTGCTGAAATTTGAAATTATGACTATCCAATCAGAAGTCTTCTAAACTCCCCATCAATTCCTGTTTGACTTCCGTTGAGAGGATTCCTTACTTCCTGGTTTCAGTGGTGCATATTTTATTTCTCCCTTAGTTTTTCAGAGGTCTACAGGAAATGTCCACGAGTCACGAGTGAAGCCTGGTTAATATGGAAATGATTACTGGCTGAGAAGTTATTTCAAATGGGTCTTCTCTCGCTCTTTTTATTTTTACGAGCTCTTTAGGATAAACTTTTCTTCCCCTCGTTCCTGTATCTCTTTTGAAGAATGTGTGAGATTGCGACCCGGACTCCCCTTTAAAACCTTTGTTGCTGGCTTGGCTGCGTGCTCGAGGAATTCAGTGCATGAAGATTACCTAAGCTTCACAATGAATTTTAAATTTAAACCTGACAGGCGTGTTGGAGCGAGGACAGACGCCAGGTGCGCCACCGCGATTGCAAAGTGTGAAGACCTGTGATGACAGGGGCTTGGCATCTCAGCCTGATCTACACTCAGAGTTCAGAGCAGCACAAACTCGAAGCACTTTTAATTGTTCAAGACTGTTGGGTTTGTTTTTTGGAGTTTTCTCATAATTCATGGCAACCATTTTTCCCCCAAAAAAAGTTCCAGAAGTTATGAACGCATTGAAACACCACCACGCATGAGTTCCCTCAATGAATGAGTACAGGATTAGGGGCGGGGCTAACATTCATGTGAAACTCAATTGCTCAAGCCATTTTGTATTAAAACTGTTCTGTATTTCCACCAGGTCCAACTGATCCACTACAACCATGAACTCTACACCAACTACACAGAAGCTGCGAAGAGTCCAAACGGCTTAGTGATAGTGTCTATATTCATGAAGGTAAGCACGCCTCATTTGTCAATCAAGCACAATCCGAATTCATATGTATTCCTGATCGTCATGATTTCACTGCTCAGATCCAAACCAAATTCTAATGCATGTGATCTCCGCATAGCCGGAGGTAATCAAGGGCTCGGACAGGAAATTGTGTGACGTCGAACGGAATGATTTCAGCAGTTGAAGGTCAGCTTGTGTGCGAGCACGGAGGAAAAAAGAATAATAAATCCACACCACAGAAACAATTAGCTATGCAATTATCCAGCTGCAGCGAAATAAGTTGTTTGCTCTCCTCCTGTCAGCCCAAGAGCAGGAGGTTATAAAATAGCTTTCACTCGCAATCGTAAACAGGATTTGAAAGAAACGTTGTCAGAGCCCTGACAGACCGGACTTATTTTCTCAACTGGAATTAATGTTAAACTAATTAGATTGCAAACGTCAATCTCAGGTTTAAGCGTCCTCACGTAGACGTTACTGCGACGGTTTGTCTGCACCTGGGTTTGTGTTTAGATCAGTATGAAATGTGAGGTTATCATATCAGGAGCTGTAATATGTGCTCACTTTCCAACTACACTCTCCTAAAATAACAATATAATGATACATCACCTGAGGTTTACACTTAACGCTAATACACTCCATGCTAAAATCCTCCATATTAAGACACTCCATACTAATGCATTCAATGCTAATACACGCTATACTGAGACATTTCATGCTAATACTTCTTCTTCTTCTTTCGGCTGCTTCCATTAGGGGTCGCCACAGCGGATCATCCGTCTCCATACCACCCTGTCCTCTACATCTGCCTCTTTCACACCAACTACCTGCATGTCTTCCCTCACCACATCCATGAACCTCCTCCTTGGCCTTCCTCTTTTCCTCCTACCTGGTGGCTCCATCTTCAGCATTTTTCTACCAATATAATTCATGTCCCTTCTCTGCACATGTCCAAACCATCTCAATCTCGCCTCCCTCACCTTGTCACCAAAACATCCTACATGCGCTGTCCCTCTAATAAACTCATTTCTAATCTTGTCCATCCTCGTCACTCCCAACGAAAACCTTAACCTCTTCAGCTCTGCTACCTCCAGCTCCACCTCCTGTCTTTTACTCAATGCCACTGTCTCTAATCCATACAACATCGCAGGTCTCACCACAGTCCTATAAACTTTCCCTTTCATTCTTGCAGATACTCTTCTATCACAAATCACTCCTGTCACTCTTCTCCACCCACTCCACCCTGCCTGCACTCTTTTCTTTACTTCTCTAGCACACTCCCCATTACTTTGCACTGTTGACCCCAGGTACCTGAACTCCTCCACCTTCTCCACCTCTTCTCCCTGCAACCGCATCACTCCACTGCCCTCCCTCTCATTCACACACATGTACTCTGTCTTACTCCTACTGACTTTCATTCCCCTTCTCTCCAGCGCATATCTCCACCTCTCCAGGCTCTTCTCAACCTGCTCTCTACTCTCACCACAAATCACAATATCATCTGCAAACATCATAGTCCAGGGAGACTCCTGTCTGACCTCGTCCGTCAACCTGTCCATCACCACTGCAAACAGGAAAGGGCTCAGGGCCGATCCTTGATGCAGTCCAACCTTCACCCTAAACCAGTCTGTCGTACCTACTGCACACTTCACTGCCGTCACACTGTCCTCATACATGTCCTGCACCACCCTCACATACTTCTCTGACACACCTGACTTCCTCATACAATACCACAACTCCTCTCTCGGCACCCTGTCGTACGCTTTCTCTAAATCCACAAATACACAATGCAATTCCTTCTGTCCTTCTCTATACTTCTCCATCAACATCCTCAAAGCAAATAAGGCATCTGTGGTGCTCTTCCTCGGCATGAAACCATACTGTTGCTCACAGATGGTCACCTCTTCTCTCAGCATTTCATGCTAGTACATTCCATACTTATACACACCATACTGCTATATTTCATGCTAATACACTACATACTAATACACTCTATGTGAATACCCTCCATACTAGAATTTCCTATGTAATATACTCCGTCTAAATACCCTCCAAGCTAGCACCCTTTATGCTAACACCCTCTATACTAACACCCTCCATGTTAACACCCTCCATGCTAATTCAACTTTAGGTTAACACCCACCATGTTAACACCCTCCATGCTAATTCCCCTCCATGCTAACACTCTCCCTGTAACACTCTCCATGCTAACACCCTCTGTTCTAATACAGAGGTTTTTGAATTGAAGTTTTTTTTGCACCACTTGCTGCACCCACTTTGTTTTTACAATAGACACACTGCATGATCACTAATTCTATATATGATTGGTTGTTGCTACATTTTTCGGCCTATTTCTCGATATGTTTATCACAAGTTGCCCTTCCCACTTTGCATAATCAAAATAAAAACTAAATCAAGAATATGCGAATGTCTATTAACCCAGAGTAATATAGAATTAGGGGCGGGGCTAGCTGTTGTATGAAACTCCATTACTTTTGTTCCAATAAAATTAACCAAATAATATATGACATTCAAGCTTAAATATTGTCCAATAGACATATTGCATAATCACTAATTATATATATATATGATTGGTTGTTGCTACATTGCTCTGCCTATTTTTCTTTTTTTTATTTATTTATTTATTTTTTTTTAACCACTTGCCTGCCCACTTTGTTTTTCCAATAGATACTTTGCATAATCAAAATAATACAAAATAAATTAACATGACTTTGCAAATCAACTTACACAAATAATATATAGAACTGGCTGGTGCAACATTCCTCTACCGATGTTTCTATTTTTTTTTCCACACTAAATAATCATTAAAAAATTATAATATTGGAATATGCAAATTACTTTAAATTCTGTAAAGCTGCTTTGAGACAATGTCCGTTGTAAAAAGCGCTATAGAAATAAACTTGACTTGAAACTTGACTTTCAAACCAGAGTAAGTGCAGGATTAGGGGCGGGGCAAGCTATTGTATGTAACTCTATTGCTTTTGTTCATGTTTTTTTGTTTAAGGAAATGTTAGCACTTATACTAACTTTCTAGCTACTAATATAAAGGTTTGGTTGTTACTGAATGGCTCCGCCCACTTTGTTTTTCCAATAGACACTGTGCATAATCAATAATTATATATAGGATTGATTGCACCATTTTTTGCACCACTTGCCTCATCCACTTTGCTTTTCCAATAGTCACTTTGCACTTTGCAATGAAATACACAACATTTCCCTGCCGTATCCATACATTCAATATACTCCGTGAGATGAATTGTACGATAGACCTATCCCCACTAACGACTAATCCCAGTACGCTTTATGAGCTCCATGCTAAACGCTGATACATTACAGGACATCCATAACGCTAATAGGATCATTCCAAGACACGATCATTTGTTACCGAGCAGTTAAAGATAAGAGCGACATGAACGCAAAGCTCGTCGGCGACAGATGGCGCGTCACGAAAATGTTCTAGCCGTTCGTCGCGGTTATAAATGTTCTAGTCATGCTGTCTTTTTTCTTCTTAATGGCACTTCGGTTTGCCTTTGCTTCGGACGAATGGCTCATTTCGCTACAGACTTGCCACACCGGGAGGTTGCGTCTCTTTTTCCTTTGTTGTATTTTTTTTTTTCCGATATGTGGTCCTGCAGAATTCCTCCTGTATCGTAGTAATAATTGTAATGGAATCATACGGCGAGTTCAGTGGCATTTCCTCCCGCAGCACAGCCTGGGTTGAGCAGCTGATTCCCATCCTTACATGAGTCAGCCTGCGGGTCGCTTTCTCAGCCCTGCCTCATGCTGCGTTCACTGTCACGCCACCCGGCTGCCAGGAAGGACTCCCTCCTGAGTATAAGTGGTATGAGCTCGCTGTTAGAAAGGCCAAGGACGTCAGAATGCGCACAGTGTCACAAACGGAATGGAGTAGGAGGGAAATCCATTGTTTGGTTAGAAACACATCGAAACCTTATTTTTTTTTTATGCTTTGTTTTTTGCTTTTTTATGATTTATTTCTTGAAATAGCATCCATATTTTTTTCTTGTTTATGATACAACAAAAAAAATTCTGCATGGATATAATATGTATGAATACCTATAGCCTATTGGACTAGGTACGTCGCATAAGTTCATATTTTTGTTATTCGGTTTAAAAATGAAAAACAAAATGGAATAGATAGGCGAATAAATTAACATTGTTTCAGTAGGGTGCAGACTGAGGATACCATCAACTCTGTTGAGAGGAATTATAGTACATATAGTATAGTAAAGTATAGTATAGAAGACATAAAACCTGCAGGGAAAACTTGCTTTAGTGTTTTAGGAAGCGGTAGGTCTTTAGTAGGGTGCAACGGATTGCTGTTGATCCGTGATCTGTACGGATCACACGCACGTGACCTGCAGATTAATTTTTTACATTTTTTATTTTTTTTTACTTGTGGATTAATCTTAATTTTTTAACAATTGGCGAGTGAAAGATGTTGCTTTTCACGTGTCATAAAAACACGGAGCAGACATGTGTTCACGCGAACGGGACGTGTTAATAAGTTTACAACAACGGCTAGTGGAGGAGCAAAAGAACTCTAAATGCAATGTATGGCAGCATTACCTTTCTGTTACGTTTCTTATAATAAATGGAATGCAAATTATATTCGTCTCTCCTCCTTTTTTTGTTGATCTGGAAAATGATCCGATCCACGACTAAAAAAAAACGTGATGTGATCAGGACTGTGGGTTTTGTGATCCGTTGCACCAGTAGTCTTCACCCGTCTTTTGAAGATAGGAAGTGACTCAGCTGTTCGAACCTCTCGGGGAAGTTTATTCCACCACCTGATATTTTGCTCAAAATGTAAAATACATGCCCACACATTCCCTATTCTTATACCATGCACAAAATCTTTACACACAATCTCTAAATATGTTGCTCTAGTTTGTATTATATTGTTGATCATTTGTGCTCCAGAGTGGACATTTCTTCCTAAAAAAGACCCAAATGAATTTCCCATTGACATTCAGGTTGGGATTAGATTGAATGTTAGATCAGAAATATTGTGCACTTTAGGGAATTGATGTCATTCTGCATTGTGAAATTGTAATAACTACAAATTGTGTGAACAATTTGAAAAAATAAGAAAATGAATAAATAATCAAGTTTTTTGAAAAAAAAAAAAAAAATTATAAGTAAATTTAATAATAATTTAAACCGAGATCATGCATGAAAGAAATGCACCTGCCTGATTCATCCCGACCTCCTACCTCTGGATTGAGTCCTTCTCAATTAGAGACCAGTCTGTGCAGCTGATGATGGATCCACAATTACAACCTAAAGATGCATGGAGCTACTGAGCACCTCAAGAACTTTGAGGATGAATTTGGATTGTAATTAATATCAACAGTCTGCTATAATGGTTCAGGACCACAGGTTGCATGAATAGTTCTGCATCTAAGCACCTTTAACTGCACACCTCAACAATGGAACTGTAATGAATGAACATTTGGTGATTAAGATGGGTTTCCTTTTGAGTTTAGCTCATCTCAGGGAGTTTTTTCCTTGCCACAGTCGTCACTGGCTCACTCATTAGGGATAAACAATTATAAGGAACAAACCTCTAGCTTTATCTTAAAAGCTTTATCTGTGTAAAGCTGCTTTGAGACAATGTCAAGTGTAAAAAATGGTCTTAAAAATAAAAATGAATTGAATTGAAATGTAGCAGGTGGATTTATCAGAAAAGAAAGCCAAAGATCATACTTTTTTCCTTCAACAATTCAATTGTCTTTGAAAAACAAAACAACCCCCCCCCCCCCAAAAAACATCTTAAAAGGCTTTGGGATCTTCAAGGCCTGGTCTATAAATGAGAAGGGGGAAAAAAAAAAAAGTGCGGCGAGCGAGTTGTATCGGTGAAACGCGCTTCATTCTGTCTAATCAGACAAAGTGCCTGGAGGCGTTTCAATTAGCAGCTAATAAGGAATCAGTAAAAAGCTCGGCAGCTCTCTTCAGATACATTACCACGTCTCGAACGGTGGTGGAAAGCGAGCGGAGGAAAACCGCCCGTCTAACACGTCTGGGCGTAAACCGCCCGTCTAACACTGTCTCCAAAACCGTCTGAAAGTGAATGCCGTATAACTCTTCACAACATCTTGTCCTCATTTTCTCTTTTCTCTATCCCCCGCCTCTCTCTCTCTCCCCCCCCCCCCCCCCCCCCCTCCCTCTCTGCTGCTTTTCTAATTCCAGATATCCGAGACTTCGAATTCCTTTTTGAATCGGATGCTGAACAGAGATACCATCACTAGAATAACGTACAAGAGTAAGTGAAAGGCGCACGCCTCCAGACGTGAATCATAGCGACCTAACTTCTTTTGTATTTATTTATTTATTTAATTAATTGGACGTCATGGAAAATCTGAAGCTTGGCGTCTCTCGGGTGAAATGGCCCTGACATGGCTTGTAATAAAGAGGTACAAAAATGTTTGCAGATTTCAAATAAGATCTACAAGGTCTCTGCAGGAAATAACTTATTACAGGCTTGAACAATGGCATTTCCCTCCATTCAGGCTTTCAGTTTTAATTCTGAAATTTGAATTATGATTGGCATGTGTATATATGGTGTTTGGGTTACAGTTTTCTTATAATTGTCTGAAAATGCAATGTCACCTGATGCACAACTACTGTTATTAATTCCTCTTAAACTGCACTCATTAACATTATAAATATATACTATAACACGTCATACTTTTTATTTTGTTATTAACATAAAACCAGCTATTTCCTGCTTACATTCACCTTATACTGTAGCAAACCCCCCAAGTGTAAAGCCTGAAAATATAAATTATTTAAAGTTATAGCGTTTTTCTTCTGACATTGGAGACGCCTTCCATAAACCAAAAAACCATTATTCTTTATCAAATGATTATTTAAACCTAATGTATTTAATATCTAGTATATCAGAATCAGGTTTATTGGCCAAGTGTGTTGACACACAAGGAATTTGGTTCCAGCTGTTGGTGACACTCAAAAGTACAGACATAAATAACACTATACATTTTGCTTAGACTATTCAAGACAAAACAGACAAATATATATATAGAGTCTAGTCCACAGCGACATCAACCCTGTAACCTAGTGTACTTATTTCAAAGTATTTGAAATACACTTAGTCGATCAATCAAAAACGAGTGAATCTTTGTCTACAAGAATACGACTACGTTTACTACTACACTACGAAGAGACAATACTATTTTAGAAACAACCAACCAAATGTACTTATTTCCAAGAGTGCTTTGTCATGCTAGCATGTATAATCATAATTGGAAAAAAGAATAGTGGGTAAATACTTCTTTCCACATATATTTCTAAATGTTGGTAAAACAAACAGCAACTAGCATATTTTTGTCTACAAATAAGCGTAAAAAATAGTTTAGTGCCCTTATATCCATGTACTCAAACATATATCAACCAAAAGTAGCTGAGTGTATGTCTTTTGAATAGTAATATACTAGCAAACCTATGTCTCTAAGTATGCTTAGAAATACTTCTATATCAATATCAACCTAGTGCACTTAATTTAAAGTACACTTAAGCATGCTAGCATGTATAAGTATACCTGGAACGGGTCATAGCAGGTAAATAGTCCTTTACATGTATTCCTAACAAATGTAACCTAATTCTAGCATATCAACATTAAACTAGTGTCATTCTTAAAACAAAATTTCTAAATGCTAGTAGATCCAATTCAAACTAGCACATTAGTGGACATCTTTTTATTAATTATAATAATAAATGTAGTCTTCCTAACAAAATCTATCATTTTTTTTTTCCAAATATACTTGAAAATACTACCAAATAAAGATTACCCTGGTGTACTTATTTTTAAAGGCACTTTGGCATGCTAGCATGTATGAATATATCTGGAAAGGGCTTTAGTAGGGTAAATCTCCTTTCAATGATTTCATATACATGCTAGTACATCAAACAGTTACTAGCATATTTGTTTCCAAGTATATTTGGAAGGAATACTATCCAAACTCATTGTAGTGTACTTATTGTCAACTACACTTAGTCATGCTAGCTTGTGAAAGAGACTAGCATGTTTGTTTTTAAGTATTCTTAAAAATATAGTGAAATATATGTGTATTGCGTTGTATTTTTCCCAAATTCAGAGCAAAGTCTGTGGTTAGGAATAATTCATAGTGTGTACACACACACACACACACATATTCTCCATGGTATCAGTCTGCTGTGTGTGAAAAAAGGGCTCAATAATTGAACTAATAAGGGAGCAATGCGGGGACTGGGAGGCAAGGAGCAGACTGACTCCTGGTGGCTGGCATGCACCTCTCGGGCCTCGGTGGTGTGTGAACATAGGCTGTTGACGTCTCTGAATCTCGGCTTTTAGTACTCCATCCAAAGTGTGAGCCTTGACATAATTCATAAGCACCCCCTCCAGACCGGCAGCCTGCCCTCGCCCGAGGCCTTCGCCTGCACTGTCCGAGTGTGCTGCCATGCATTTTTCACAGCCGAGTCCCTCAACTTCGGATTCAAACGGAATTATTTATACCACCAAATCTATCCAAGTTCAGTATGCTAGCAGTCCTGGATTCCCTTCGCTGATTTCTATTTGATTGAATTACTCTTGTACAGCGCTAATGGACGCACCGTAAATATAACAGTCTGACTTTTCTCAAGTCACGGCTTATTACAAAGTCTGTTTGCTGAAGCCATCGAATTGTTTCGAGCGAGCACGAACGCCGCATTATCTAATGGAAGCCTGATATTGTGAATCATGTCAAAACAATTCAGCAGCCATCCACTAAGTCTCCGCCACAGGCACAGTTTCTGCCTTGGGAAGACCAGAGCTGACAAGCTAAATTGCTGGGTTTGAAAGGAAAAAAATTAAACGCAAACTAAATTGTGCTTTCTAAACAAGCTGGAAAGGCACAACAAGAGACACAAAAACAGCTGCGAGCTAGGTTCGTTCTTCTTATGATTGTTGTTATTATTATTTATAGATGACGCTTATTTACTATCCGGGCTGAACATCGAGGAGGTCTATCCCGAGACGTCGAGTTTCATCACCTATGAAGGATCTATGACCATCCCACCATGTTATGAGACCGCCACCTGGATTCTCATGAATAAGCCCATATACGTCACAAAAATGCAGGTCAGTACACAAGGATTATTCATGATAATTTATTTTGAAAGGCAGTTTAATAGCTTGAAAAAAAATTACAAATAAACTAAACCCCATAAAGTATCCCTGAGAAATTTTATATGATCTAAAGTTTCACAGTTTTAGGGTATATCCTGTACATTTTTATACTATTTGAAAAAAAAATTACTGGGACACTAAACTTTTCCAGCCACATCTGGTTCTTCCTCAAACCATTATCACAAAGTTAAAGGCACACAATTGCATAAGATGTTTTTGGATGTTCTGGCATTACTGTTCTGTTCTGATTTTCATTATTAATCTGTACAAAAATTGAGATGCCATGTGTGGAAAAAGTAGGTGCACTCTTACTGCCTCTAGGAATTAAGAGGTTAAATAGTATCCAGGTGCTGCTAATCACATGCCCTTGATTAACTAATCATCAGCACGCATAACCACCTCTACTGTATAAAAGCCTACGTTTTAGTAGTTTGCTGATTAGGGGGCATTTAAGTGTGTGCAAAAGCAAAAGATCAGCAGTGAGTTTAGCGTTGCAATTGTTGCTGCCAATCAATCTAGGAAGGGTTATAAGGTTTTTTCAAATATTTGAAACTTTATTAAAGAGTGGAAAACATTCAAGACAGTTGTCAGTCTTCCAGGTGTGGACACCCCAGAAAATTAAGACCAGAACAGGCAATGCTCTGAGAAATTGCAAAAAAAAAACTTGTATCTCAGACTCTACAGGCCTAAGTTAACATGTTCAATGTGAAACATCATGACAGGACAATTTGAAAAAGGCTTAACAATTATAGTTTGTTTGGTTGGGTTGCCAGGAAACACCTTGTCTCTATAAAAACACAGCACATCTTAGTTTTGCGAAGCTACAAACCATAAGACTTTTGAAATAATTAATCAACAACTGTTGCTATTCATCAATCTGAAAAGGGTTATAAGGCCCTTTTTAAACGAATGAATGCCTATGATTCTGAGGGAGATTATTCACATTTGGAAGACATCCAGAGTGGACATCCGAGCAAATTAACTCCAAGGTCAGACCGTGAACTGCTCATAGAAGCTGCAAAAAAACAACAACCCAAGAGTTACATTTTAGACTCATGTCGCAGTTAGAATGTTAATTGTGAAAATTCAGGACAGTCACAACCCCATGTTTGGTGAAAACACAGGATACCAGAATAAACACCTGAATGTAAAAAACAAATAAAATAATATAAATAAATATACATTTTAAGTTCTATATTCAGTGAAATACAATTTGTAGCAGCATTGTAAAACAGATAGCAGAAAATTCAGACAACAATATAGTTATAAAAGTTATTGCACAAGTAATTTATAATTATTATTGCACTGAGATTATAGAGTATATACATTACAGTAATGTAAATTGTTCTTTCACTAAATCATGTACTATAAATTGTAAAATTTTGAATAAATCACAGAATACTGCCACATACGCCATCCTTTAAGATTTCTGAGGAGCTTAGGCCACGTCTCGACTTACCAAGTTATGATGAGGCCATCGGAACGCAAATCCATCGCTAATAGGGGATTATATACCTGTATAAAATGTTGTAGCCTTGAGCTACAGACAGTATATTGTTTGTAGTAGTTTACCAAGAGAGACACGTCTCCTCGCACCTGTCCCTGCAGATGCACTCCATGCGGCTGCTCAGCCAGAACCAGCCTTCGCAGATCTTCCTCAGCATGAGTGATAACGTGCGTCCCGTCCAGCCTCTGAACAACCGCTGCATCCGCACCAACATCAACTTCAGCATGCAGGGCAAGGACTGTCCCAACAACAGGGCTCAGAAACTGCAGTACCGAGGTCAGTGTCTTACTTTTCTCCTGAAATTATTATAAAAAACCTCATCCAAATAAATACCTACATGAAATCTCTATGTTTTAAAATTCCAACTGGTAAAAGAGTGCTAATAAATCATTCCATTATTTTTTTAATGGGCTTGAGGTTCGAGAGGTCTCACAAAGGTTACCATATGTCCACATTAATCTGGATACATTTGAAAACACACTCTGTACTGAGATGGCTTTTTTTTGTCCTGTCTAAAGTAAAATAACGTGTCATAAAGCAACACCAGGTGGATAAATGTACAAAGTATGTTGATCTAAGTAAAAATTTATTATTATATATTATATAGATATAAATTATTAGCGTAATTTTAGCGTAATCTTATCGTAAATTTGAAGACAACCCGGCCATTATGGTTGCACAAGCTATTCCACTCTTAGTGCCATCCCAAGCCTGAAGGGTTGCGTTAGGAAGGGCATCCAGCATAAAACATGTGCCAAATCAAATCTGCGGATCACGTATCAGACTTTCATAGAAGCTCGGTTCGAGGCCCGGGTTACCAACGACCGCCACAGGTATTGTTAGCCTACAGGGTACCGGTGGAAATTGGGCTACTATTGACCGAAGGAGGAGGAGGAGAGGAGGAAGACGTCTACAGAGACAGCAGGGAAAGGATAAGTGTAGGAGAGTGGAGAACTGATGAGGAGGTGATGGGTAGGTATGTCTTTAAGGAGAGGAATGTCGAGGGGCAGATGGTGGTAGATTTTGCTAAAAGGATGGAAATAGCGGTGGTAAACACTTTTTTCAAGAAGAAGGAGGAGCATAGGGTGATGTCTAGGAGTGGAGGAAGGTGCACACAGGTGGAATATGTTCTATGTAGGAGATGCAACCTGAAGGAGATTGGAGACTGTAAGGTGTTGGCAGGGGACAGTGTAACTAGACAGCATCAGATGGTGGTCTGTAGGATGGATGTAGAGGTGAACAAGAAGAGGAGGAGAGTGAGGACTATAAGAAGAATAAGATGGTGGAAACTGAAGGAGGAAGACTGTAGTGTGAGATTCAGGGAAGAGGTCAGACAGGAGTGGTGGTGAAGATCGATGATTGGGCAACTACTGCAGAAGTGATGAGGGAGACAGCTAGAAAGGTACTAGATGTGACATCTGGAAATAGAAAGGAAGACAAAGAGACGTGGCGGTGGAATGAGGAGGTGCAGGAAAGCATAAAGAAAGAGGATGGCAAAACAGGTGGGATCAACAGAGTGATGAGAAAAGTAGGCAGGAGTACAAGGAGATGCGGTAGCAGGGGAGAGAGAAGGTTGGAGGATGTGGAGATGGTGAAGCAGGAAGTGGATAGGATCAGTAAGGAGGAAGTGAGAGCAGCGATTAAGTCGGTAGGACCAGATGACATTCCGGTAGAAGCGTGGAGATGTTTAGGAGAGATGGCAGTAGAGTTTTCAACCAGGATGTTTAACAAGATTCTGGAAGGTGAGAGGATGCTTGAGGAATAGAGAAGGAGTGAGCGCGTACCGGTTTTTAAGAATAAGGGAGATGTGCAGGCCTGCAGTAACTACAGGGGAATTAAGTTGATCAGTCACACCATGAAGTTATGGGAAAGAGTAGTGGAAGCCAGGCTGAGAGAAGAGGTGACCATCTGTGAGCAGCAGTATGGTTTCATGCCGAGGAAGAGCACCACAGATGCATTATTTGCTTTGAGAATGTTGATGGAGTAGTATAGAGAAGGTCAGAAGGAGTTGCATTGTGTGTTTGTGGATTTAGAGAAAGCGTACAACAGGGTGGAGAGAGGAGTTGTGGTATTGTATGAGGAAGTCTGGTGTGTCAGAGAAGTATGTGAGGGTGGTGCAGGACATGTATGAGGACAGTGTGACAGCAGTGAAGTGTGCAGTAGGAACGACAGACTGGTTTAAGGTGGACGTTGGACTGCATCAAGGATTGTCTCTGAGCCCTTTCCTGTTTGCAGTGGTGATGGACAGGTTGACGGACGAGGTCAGACATGAGTCTCTGTGGCCTATGATGTTTTGCGGATGATATTGTGATTTGTGGTGAGAGTAGGGAGCAGGTTGAGAAGAGCCTGGAGAGGTGGAGGTACACGCTGGAGAGAAGGGGAATGAAAGTCAGTAGGAGTAAGACAGAGTTCATGTGTGTAAATGAGAGGGAGGGCAGTGGAGTGGTGCGGTTGCAGGGAGAAGAGGTGGAGAAGGTGGAGGAGTTCAGGTACCTGGGGTCAACAGTGCAGAGTAATGGAGAGTGTGTAAGAGAAGTGAAGAAAAGAGTGCAGGCAGGGTGGAGTGGGTGGAGAAGAGTGACAGGAGTGATTTGTGATAGAAGAGTATCTGTGAGAATGAAAGGGAAAGTTTATAGGACTGTGGTGAGACCTGAGATGTTGTATGGATTAGAGACAGTGGCATTGAGTAAAAGACAGGAGGCGGAGCTGGAGGTAGCAGAGCTGAAGATGTTGAGGTTTTCGTTGGGAGTGACGAGGATGGACGGAATTAGAAACGAGTTTATTAGAGGGACAGCGCGTGTTACACGTTTTTGAGGAAAGGTGAGGGGGGTGAGATTGAGATGGTTTGGACATGTGCAGAGGAGTGACATGGGGTATATCAGTAGGAGAATGCTGAGGATGGAGCCACCAGGAAGGAGGAAAAGAGGAAGACCAAGGAGGAAGTTTATGGATGTGATGATGGAAGACATGCAGGTAGTTGGTTTGAAAGAGGCAGATGTAGAGGACAGGGGGGTGTGGAGACGAATGATCCACTGTGGCGACCCTGATTGGAAGTGCTGTGAAAATTTTTCTTTTAACTTTTTTTTACATTTGTCACACTTAAATGATTCTGATCATCAATATTTTTATATTACACAAAGATAACCCGAACAAATGAAAACATTCACTTTTTAAATGTCGATTTAATTTATTAAGGTAAAAAAGCTGTCCAAACCTGTCTTGGACTGATGTGAAAAAATAATTCACTTAAGAAATCTAAGAACAGATGCAAAACAAAGTAACTCACATGTAGAAGTCTGGAAAGGGATGAATAACACTCATATATAGACACAAGCTTTTTACTAAAACATCTCACAAAATAGTTTTTTTATTCTCACCCCCTGAGTAGAACTGCATGACTCCTCCTATCCTGATCGCAGGATTATTTTTTTCTTTTTTTTTTCCTATCCAATTTGTTTGAGCTCTTTGAACTTCCCACCTGCGAGAGTAAAGAAAGATTTCCTTTCTAATTGCAGTCGGCGTTTAAACTTGTAAATATCACGAAGCCGAAGGAAACGAAAATGCGCCTAATTACATGTGGTTAAGCAGCTGCTACTGCAGGAACGTGTGCTTTTGTAAAACTAGCGACGGTGAAGAAGGAGGAAAAACAAATATATAATTTTTTTGGATAATTTTTACCAAGTAATAATGTCACGGCCTACAGTATGCTGACAGGCTAATTTTTTTCTCATGGGAAAAAATAACAGAATATCCTCAAAGTCTTCATTCTGTTTTACATTGATGCTGAGGATTCATTTTTTATGATTTTTTTGGATAATTTATCTAATGTTACAGAATTTTTTACATTCATTCAACTTATTCATTTGGTCAGTTGGGATCCCAAAAAATTGGAAAACGAACAACAGGACCTACTTTTCTTCTTCTCCTGACTTTCCAGAAATATGAAGGATGTAATACGATGGAAGGTTTTTAAGAGGTTTTAACCTGCGTCATTTCCGCTTTGCGTTTATTTACTTTCCGACTCTTTTGACCGTCGCGACAACAAGTAAATAGGCGTTATCGTTCTTTTCGAATGCCTCCGTTCTCAGTCCACATTGTGATGCGACAGATGAACGTTATTCAAATATTTCACCTTTGTTAATTGTCCATTTCGTTGGCATAAAAACGTCATCTCGGTGTGGACGAAGGCTAAAATGGAGAGAAAAAGATGGTTTTCAAACAAAACCGCGTTAATGTGGACATAGACTTCCTGTCACCTCAGACTTGTCTGGTTATTTTCCTCTAAGCTTTCTCATGGACAAGCCTGCAGTCCTGTGATGGTTTTTGTGTTTTATGCACCATTTGGTGGTGGAGAACGTTGTGTGTGAAATCCTCAGGGGATCAGAAATACTTACACCAATTCATCTGGTCACAAGCTTCATTTATTTCAGAGACACTTTTTTAAAAATCAGAACACTTTATTAATCCCACAGGAAAATCTTTAGCTCTCAGTACAATTAAAGTAAAATCAAATAAAGTAACAATATATAAGTTTTCAACTTATATATATTGTTACTTTATTTGATAAAACAAAGTTATATTCTGTATGTAATATATATATATATATATATATATATAATGTTCCCTGGTGGTCTGGTGGTTAGGATGCGGCGCTCTCACTGCTGCGGCCCGGGTTCGATCCCCGGTCAGGGAACCAACCCCAGCCATTAGGGTTGCACAACCCTTAGTGCCGGTCCCAAGCCCGGATTCATGGAGAGGGTTGCGTTAGAAAGGGCATCCAGCGTAAAAACATGTGCCAAAATCAAACATGCGGTTGGTCTGCTGTGGCGACCCCTAATGGGAGAAGCCGAAAGAAAGTTTTATATTTATATATATATATATATATATATATATATAATTTATCGTCTATATCGTAGACCAGCTGTTTAACACTCAGAGGGAGAAGTTTAATGTATAATACAGTTATAGTTAATATAATTTGATGTCCACAGACAGAAATGATCTGCTAGATGTACTCCTCAGACTGTTTTCTTCATTCTAATTTTTGATCTGAACATTAACTGAAGCTTTAAGCTGAGTTTATATACAGTGCCTTGCGAAAGTATTCGGCCCCCTTGAACTTTGCGACCTTTTGCCACATTTCAGGCTTCAAACATAAAGATATAAAACTGTAATTTTTTGTAAAGAATCAACAACAAGTGGGACACAATCATGAAGTGGAACGAAATTT
>JAAIIK010000151.1:739487-752261 GCA_014706435.1 Silurus glanis
TCTATCTATCTATCTATCTATCTATCTATCTATCTATCTATCTATCTATCTATCTATCTATCTATCTACACTATACGGACAAAAAGTTTGTGGACACCTGGTTATAAGATTGTTTATTATTTATATCTGCTTTCTGAACATCCCATTCCACATTTAGTCCCCATTTCCTCGTATAATATCCTCCACTCTTCTGGGAAGATGTTCCACTAGATTTTGTGGAGATTTGTGTTGGATTCAGTGTTAAAGTCAGGTGATGTAGGTGAGGTGAGGATTCCTGGGGTGCAGTCAGCGTTCCAATTCATCATGTTCAATAGGACTGAGGTCAGAGCTCTAAAGCAGAAGATCTTCCACTCCAACCCATGGATGGCATATCTTCAGGGAACTGGCTTTGTGCACAGGGGTATTGGAATCCTGGAACAGGTTTCGGGTCTCCTAGTCCAAGTTGTGTTCTTCTTTGTAATAACAGTTTGGGGAAGACCAACATATGGCTGGAAAAATCAGGTGTCCCAATACTTTTATCTATCTATCTATCTATCTATCTATCTATCTATCTATCTATCTATCTGATAATTCTATTAATGAATTTGTTTTTCTGTATAAACATCACTGTTCACCAGTAGAAATTTGCTTATATCTATTTTAGATTGTTTTATTGTATTTTTGTATTTAACTATTTGTTTGTATTGTCTTTTCCGTTTGTATTCTTTTCTTCCTTTTTTGATTTTATTATCCTGAATGTTTCAACCACTTTTTTATTTCCAAACCCCCCGAACCCCCATCGATCCATAAACGTAGTGCGAAATAACACAATGATTTTCCTGGCGTGCTTTAACACCTCTCGGGTTTCGGCGTTAAACAAAATCGGCATGTTTTCTTGCTTCGTTAAAGATTGTAACATTGATCCCTTTCTTTTTTTTTTGCTTTAATTATATCTCAAATCAATGAAGGATGCCTCCTGTTTCTGCCTTCATGTGAAGAAAATCCCAGTCTCACAGCTTCACTGCTTTTTATTTCTTGAAATTAAAAAAAAAAAGAAAAAAATCATAACCATGAGGGAAACGTTTGTACATTCCAAGCTTATGGTTAATATTGCCATCATTCTATCAGGTGACAGGAAGGAGGAAGGGCTATTGAAGCCCCTTTTTTGATGGATAAATACTCTGAATGCCTCTTTCCACAGAAATCATCATTTGGAGTAATGCAGTAGCACAGATACTGTATATCTCTGAGGTGCAGGTGCATTTCTACTCTCTTTACCATATCCACGTCTACCACAGGCTAGAAACGTCATAAACCTGCAAACGGATGCTTTTCATTAAATAATGTAATAAAAAAAGGTCTCTAGCATTTCATCCGAAGTCAAACTTGACAGCTGTCGAAGAAAACGTGGTGCACCGTTAATTAAATAAATGAATAATCGTCCATCGTGGAGCCGCCGTATTCGGAAATTTCCATATGCCGAGATACGCTGGAGGTCATGAGCAGCATTTGAGCTTTGTGTCAATGTCGGAGATCCTCTCCAGACGCAGTGTGTATCTCCAACGGATCACTTTTTAGTCAAAAACAATGTTTCTTTACCATAACGCACTGCTCAGTGGAATCATGGTCTTGGATCTCTCATATATTTTATACCTTATTTAAAGTGTTGCAGGATCTGTTCCTCAACTCTTCACCAGAAGAACACTACAGTCAGGTTGGTATTATTTACAGGCAAGATGCATACAAGCAAGACCAATTGTCACGCTCATAACATATTCCCAATTCCAAAAAAGTTGGGACACTGTGTAAAATGTAAATAAAAACAGAATGTGATGATTTGCAAATCTCATAATTTCACATTCTATTCATAATTAAACATATATATCATGTTTAAACTGCGAATATATCATTTGATAGCTGCAACAGGTCTCAAAAAAGTTTGAACAGTTCTGGGTGTCCTTTGTTGTGTTTTTTGTTTCACAACCAATGGTTTCCAAAGGCAGGCCAGTTCAGCACCCGGACTCTTCTACTACAAAGTCATTCTATTGTAATAGATGAATACGTAGTTAGCATTGTCTTGCTCAAATTTACAAGACATTACCTGAAAAAGACGTTTTCTGGATGAAAGCATTTGTTAAACCTGTAACTTGTATGTAATTTACACTGATTAAACCTTTCCCAATGTGCAAGCTGCCCATTACACAGGTACTTATGCTTATTACCATACCATCAGAGATGCATTTTTTAACTGAGCACAGGTAAGAGAGTTCTCCAGTTTTTTTTGTTTGTTTTTTTTTTTTTACTTTTAATGATATTATGTACTGTAAACGATGAGATTTTCCCCTTTCCCCTTAGTTTTGCCCTTCAATGTTGAGGACCATTTTTCCAAAATCGTTACTTAATTTGTAGACGCAGTCTTTCACAGATTGGTGAAGCTCTGTCCATCTTTACTTCTGAGACACTCTGCCTCTCTAAGATACACTATTTATACCCAATCATCTTACTGACCTGTTGTCAATTAACCTCATTAGTTGCAAAATGTTTCTCCAACTGTTTATTTTAATAACACTTACTATTTCCAGAATTTTGTTGCCCCGGGCCGAGACGTGTTGCAGCCATCAATTTTTAATCTTATTTTGGTACAGTTTAAACATTTGATATGTGTATAAGATTTGCAAATCATTTCATTCTGTTTTTATTTACATTTTACACAGCGTCCCAACCTTTTGAGAATTACAAATGCAGCAATTATGAGACAATTTGAAGAATTGGAATGTGTCACACCAATATACTTAATATAGAGAACCGCTACACTCTGGTATTTACCTTTACATACTATACAATACAATGAATCAATAAAAACTTTGCTGGATTTTGCTTTAATAAACTTGGCCAATGTGTCCTCCAAACAGGAATTTCTTCGTGTACTCGACTTAATAGGTAGTTCACCATATTTTACATTATATTAACTTTTCCAAGTAGCTGAAACATGAAACGGGGCATTGCACAGGTCTTTTTCTCATGTTTTCTCACTCGGTTCACTTTGCTAATGAAGGTCTAATTTGTCCACCTTTAATTCTGACTCAAGAATGTTTGTTTTTTAGTGATTTCTCAGTGAATTTATCAATTAAGGACGCAACGGTACATGCCGGAAGCATTTCAATGTGCATTCTAATGGATTTTTTTATTTCTTTTTTATTCTGCATGTAGAAACACCATTATAAACTTTAGTCATTTTGACACAACATGTATTAGTATTTGAAAAGAGAATTTAAAGATGTTCTGTCTGTTTTGTCAGTCAAGTAAAATCCAACACAGAATTGTTTCCTTGCACTTATTGTATATATGATGCAGTTTTGGGCTTCATCTGCAAATGAAGACATGTTCTGTTATTTGCATTAACCCTGAGCAAATTTTCTTTTTTTTTTTCTTCAGGTGTTTATTCTGAACCTGGCTAAATGGCCTCTCTTGCCTTTGTGGAAGGCCGGTCAATTAGTCAGCCATCAGTGGCTCTTAACTCAATAAACTCTAATCGAGTTCCATTTTTTTTCCTTTAATTTTCATGATTATGTGACTCGTTTGAATCACCCTGACCTCAGCAGTAAACTCTCCTAATTGCACTGACTCGTGATGTATAATCAAATCTGATCTAAAAGCCAATGCTTCCAGAAACGACTTATTAAGACAGCGATTGAATTATTTTCCTGACAGTTTCCACTTAATTTCAAATGCCCTTTGCTTGTATGTGACAAGCTGGACAAAACATTGCAAACGTTTTTTGATTGTTCACACGAAATTATGGTGATATGGCCCATGTTCGTGTAATCGATGCAATTTTTATAACATTGCTCAGAACGAGTTGCTAAAAATGTCCATGTCTTTTATCAGCAGACGTACTGTGTCAGTAGCTACACTTGATGGACAAAGTATTGGGATGCCTGATTTTTTCAGCCATATGTGCTTCTTCCCCAAACTGTTACCACACAAGTTGAAGGCAGACAATTGTGTAGGATCTGACATGGTGTATTTCCAGCAAATGGGCACAATTCACATTTTTTCCAGGATTTGCCATGACCATGAACAAGATTCCATAAAATGAGATGAAACGTGCCAAAATACACTATATATAACCCAAAAGTGCAGCCATATTTGGTTTAAAGTTTAAAACATACAATTGTATAAGATGTGTTTTGAATGATGTAGCATTAAATTTCATGAAGATCTTGATTGGCTCTTCTATAGAACTCTGAGCTCAATAGACACCAATTGAACACCTTTTAAATAAATTGGAATGCTGATCGTACCCCAGGTCTCCTAACCTACATTATTACCTGACTTTACTAAACTTTTAATGGCTGGATAAACAAAAATCTACATTACACTCAAAAATCCAGTGAAACATCTCCCCAGGAGAGTGGAGATTATTATAGAGAAAAGTCTGGAATAGGATGTTCAGAAATCGTATGAATCGTACGGTCAGGTGTCCATAAACTTTTGTCTATATTGTGTATAGTGAGTTATTTTGCTTATTAAGAGCTCTTCAGAAAATACAGCCTGGTTGCTGCTTATATTTGTAGCAAGTTTCCAAATATGCCAAAAGTGTAGTGTGCCTGCAGACTGTACAATACAGTTCCTTGTATTCAGAGTTGGGTTCTGCACGTGTTTAAAGAGTTTTGGATGCAGCATTAAGATGATGCAAAGGGCCTGTAAGGTTCCTAGAATTTTCGTATGTAAGTGTTGGGTTTAGCATCAAGACCAAAACTCGCAGTACAGCGGCTAATCACAAACAGGGAACCAAATTCATGTGGCGACGTGAGATTGTCAAGACAGTAGTAACGAACTGAATGTTTCTCCTCGCTTTTGCTGAATAAACACTAATTAATTGAAATAAAATAGCGTGTAACCGAGCCTTTTCTCCAGCTCCATCCTTTGCGCAGAACCAACTTATGAATCGTGCCCGCATATTCAGACCTCACAGACTTTATATGTCTGATGTGCGCAATGTCTGTGTTATACCCTTGGTGTGTGCACTTACTGTAACTCAATCCCGAATGCATCTCTTTTTCATTTTCAATACCCGGGCTTGGATGCCTCCCTGCTGACATGGCCATCGTTTAGTGTGCATATGCCAACCATTCGTTTTTAGAAACTCCGTGATTAGAGTGCGGTAAAATGACACATTCCATGCCAGCAGACTAGAAGTGTTAAATGAAACCCAATTTATTCCAGCCGCCAGAGACGTTTTACTTCACTCACAGTAAATACTTTCGCACTATTACCAAGAAAATGCCATCTGTATCAGTCTGTACCAGCTGTTGTTTCAGGGTTAAAAAAATAAATAAATAAAAATTATATATATATATTTATAGAGGATGTGGATCAGGATCGCAGCTTACTTGCTTGTTTATTTATTCCCAACATCAGTTCTTCTCTTCTTATTTTTTCTTCCCTCCCCTTAAACCTTCCTCGTACATGCCTCTTCATCCCATTATCTATGATAATCCTGCTTCGTGTCATGTTGTTCGTTCGCGGCGCTTCCGGCAGCCGAAAGTGTTTACTCATTTTCCTGTGAATTGCTACTTGTTCTGGCGGCGTATCATTTCGCATCATCTCGCGCACTCATATCCTGTGTACCACCACCTGCACTTACACATCAACATGTTTGTGCGCCGATACCAGCGTTCTGAGAGAATCAGGTTGCGTACGCGAATGACGTCAAGACTTTGCTTCGTTTCCACTGACAGCAAACATCCCTAGAAATCCTGATTTTTTATTATTTTTTTCAAAGCAATAAAAACACAACATTATCCTAAAAAAAACTGTGAGGTGATGGACATAGTATGGAAGAGATCGATAGATTCAAAACAAAAATCTCTCTGTTTAAAGAGCACAATACTGTTTTGATTTGTATGTTCGTGTACGTGTTTTCTGTGTTTTGGGAAGTAATTTTGACTGTGATTTTTTTAATCTTAAACAACTGCCTATTATTCATAGTTCGCAATGCTCAAAATGATAATCTATAGACGCTAAAGTGCCTTTGAAAAAATGTATACCGCACTATACCTCTTTTTATTTCACAAACAAATCCATGAAATCAGTCTTGGAGCAATCCAAAAAATACTTAGAAAACAAATAGTTTGAAAGGCACACGTGTAAGAAGTTTATATTTTGAATTTGATTAAGATACCATGAAAATGAGTCCTGTAAACATTTTTTCCGAGACTATGTGTAGTTCTTTTCACCCTTTACCCGTCCGAGGCACATTCTCCGAATTGACCTTCCCAAATATAAAACAGTAGCATTTGCTGAATAGTTTGGTCTACAGTCACAGTTTAGGTATCTGTGGAAAGAAGATACTTTGGGCTTTACTATCCACCATCCATATAGCAGATAATACTCAAAAACATCACATTTTATAGATTCTAAAGTTCCTTGGAAAGCAATGTATACCGCACAAAAAGATTTTTATTTCATATACAACTCCATGAAATCAGTCCTGTAGCAATCCAGAAAACTAATAATTTGAAAGCCACATGTCTAAGGACCTTATATGTCAAATTTAAATATAATCTCATAAAAAAATAAGAGTCCTGTAAACATTTTCTCTAGACAGTGTGGTCCTTTTTTCCCTCCACCCGTTTGGGGAAAAAGCAGTCGTATAACCAAATGTGGCGAAGGGTTTAATAAACTATGCAAGTCAATGTACACTTACCACTGCAGGAGCAGTTTTTTTTAAAGCTTGTTGATTGTGTTTTTAGGGTATCCAACCCTGTTCACCCAACCAGTCCCACAATCCCAGATGTTCTTTTCCAGTAGATCTCTGAACAGTGCTGGACTTGTGTAGAAATTGTCCATGAACCGTTTGTAGCCTTTCTCAACATCTTCACTTCAACAAGTTCCATGAGTCACAGCTCAGTCCATTGCAGTGTGTTTGTGCATCTGGTGACTTGCCCGCATACAAAAAGAAGCCCCATGTGTACGCACAGTATGAGTCCACCAGCACAAACAGCTTGTATGTCCACTTTGTCAGCTTGCCTTTCATATATTGCTTCAGGCCACTTCTAGCATTTGTTGCCACCATCGTCTCGTCAATTGCAATGTTCTGTGTAAGCGCCAATTAAATATGTGAATAATTTGTATATTATATCCTTTTGCCTGCAGTGGATTTGCATGTAACAACTTAAAGTATGATTTTATATATATATATATATATATATATATAATCACTATTATTTCTTATGTTTTCCGATGTATACTTTTTTCCCACGCGTTGAACCCCGTGGCTTAAACAACGAAGCGGCTAATTTATGGATTTTTCCTGGGGGTTTTTTTCCGGGTCACAAGCTTCATGCCAAAAAACTGAACCCCATAACATTAGACCAATGAAATTGCCGAACGGGTTCAGGTGAACCAATGAAATTCTTTATATTAAATCAGATGCGCTCCCACTGAATCGGGCCGCACCACATCATAAATATGGATGAGGTTCCTCTGACCTTTGACCTGCCGCTCACTCAGACTGTCTACACGAAATGCGAATCATTCGTCACGCTGCAATCAACCGGGCATGAAAAAACACACTTCACCTGTGTTCTGAGCTGCACGGCATCGGGAGAAAAGCTTCACCGATGGTGATTTTTAAACGCACGACGATGCCAAAAGAAAAACTCCCGAGAGAAATTGTTGTGAAAGGAAGGAGGAAGACAGTGAACAATGACTTTCTTGGTAGGCTACTGTTTAGATACAAGCCGTGTAACAGGCACTGTCTTTCATTAGTTTCAGTGTAGATACCTGCGGCTTATAGACAGGTGCGGCTTATTTATGTTCAAAATAAAAATCTTTGTAAAATTCAGTGGGTGCGGCTTATATTTGGGTGCGCTTAATAGTCCGGAAATTATGGTAAATGGATTTGTGATTTTTTTTGTCATTAAACTTGCGTCTATTTCAAGAAATTCCGACTGCCTTCTTTGGCGGGTAAGAACCCATTATTCCTGCCCTTTAAGCTAATTCCGGATGTCCTTCAGCAAACGAAACTTTACAAGTCCCATGAAGCTCACTAGCAGCAGATACGAATTCAAGTCTTTCATAGTGAAGTCCTTCCACGGTTGTTGGCCGTTTGTGCTGTTTGGCTTTATATGCATTCATGTTCTTCAAAAGTGTCCGCATCACTGCTGTTGAAAAGAACAACTGGAATAAGCACAGTGTATTATGCTGTAACAATCAGCTGTGGGCCTGGTGTCTGGAAGGGTCTGAAGACCGCTGGCTGGGGTGTAACATCCTCGTCAGTTGCGTCATTCCACCTCTCGTCATGTGTGGTCGTAAATAATGGTGCTGATTTGCTTTTTCTGGCTCTTTTTTCCTCCCCCTCTTACTGGTGGAGGTGAAGCAGCTGCTGTGTCTCCAAAGTCTGAACACTTGAGCCGCTTTCGCTTGCACATAGAACTCACTCCTCATCAGAGGATTCAAGACAAAAAAAAAAAACATTAGCATTATATGTCCAATACATACTTTTGTAGTTTGTAATTTTTTGCCTGGCTATGCAATCAAAATTCACTCTGGTGGGCAGACATGAAGCATGCACACTGATGGCCGGTCATACAAACGGTAATTATGAGAGAGAGTGAGAGGTCTACATTTTGTTCATTGCCCAAACAGGACCAAATCTGTTAAATAATACAGAAATTTTGTTTGATTGTTTGATTCTTTTTCTTCTGTTTAGCATTTTCCTTATAACACAAATAAGCAAATCGTATATATATCACCGTAAAGGAAAATATATTGCATCTCACCGGTATAAAATTGACTCGGATTTTCTAGCCACAAGCAGATCATCGTTGTCATCACTCTCCTCAAGAGTGTTTTCGTCTTCACTGCTGCAAGCAATCCAACAAAACTTCATCTGGAGAGTAAAACTTCTTTAGGTGGTCCTTGGTTTCTTTGTTTTCTTTGTCCTCTTTCCTTCTTGAGTTTCATGAATTTGGGCGAGAATGTGGTAGCTTGAGTTGGTGTAAACATCCCAGATATATACTGCACCCTTTGACCACTTAGTGTCTGTAAAAACTTAAACAAAATAACTTGCGCCATGCGAGGAATATACTTCTCCTATATACAGTTATGTTCAAAATAATAGCAGTACAATGTGACTAAACAGAATAATCCAGGTTTTTAGTAAATTTTTTATTGCTACGTGACAAACAAGTTACCAGTAGGTGCAGTAGATTCTCAGAAAACAAACAAGACCCATCATTCATGATATGCACGCTCGTAAGGCTGTGCAATTGGGCAATTATTTGAAAGGGGTGTGTTCAAAAAAATAGCAGTGTGGCATTCAATCACTGAGGTCATCAATTTTGTGAAAAAACAGGTGTGAATCAGGTGGCCCCTATTTAAGGATGAAGCCAGCACTAACAGGCATTTGAAAGCCTGAGGAAAATGGGTCGTTCAAGACATTGTTCAGAAGAACAGCGTACTTTGATTAAAAAGTTGATTGGAGAGGGGAAAACCTATAAAGAGGTGCAAAAAATTATAGGCTGTTCAGCTAAAATGATCTCCAATGCCTTAAAATGGAGAGCAAAACCAGAGCGACTTGGAAAAAAACGGAAGACAACCATCAAAATGGATCGAAGAATCACCAGAATGGCAAAGGCTCAGCCAATGATCAGCTCCAGGATGATCAAAGACAGTCTGGAGTTACCTGTAAGTACTGTGACAGTTAGAAGACGTCTGTGTGAAGCTAATCTATTTTCAAGAATCCCCCGCAAAGTCCCTCTGTTAAAAAAAAGGCATGTGCAGAAGAGGTTACAATTTGCCAAAGAACACATCAACTGGCCTAAAGAGAAATGGAGGAACATTTTGTGGACTGATGAGAGTAAAATTGTTCTTTTTGGGTCCAAGGGCCACAGACAGTTTGTGAGACGACCCCCAAACTCTGAATTCAAGCCACACTACACAGTGAAGACAGTGAAGCATGGTGGTGCAAGCATCATGATATGGGCATGTTTCTCCTACTATGGTGTTGGGCCTATTTATCGCATACCAGGGATCATGGATCAGTTTGCATATGTCAAAATACTTGAAGAGGTCATGTTGCCTTATGCTGAAGAGGACATGCCCTTGAAATGGTTGTTTCAACAAGACAATGACCCCAAACACACTAGTAAACGAGCAAAGTCTTGGTTCCAAACCAACAAAATTAATGTTATGGAGTGGCCAGCCCAATCCCCGGACCTTAAGCCAATCGAGAACTTGTGGGGTGATATCAAAAATGCTGTTTCTGAAGCAAAACCAAGAAATGTAAATGAATTGTGGAATGTTGTTAAAGAATCATGGAGTGGAATAACAGCTGAGAGGTGCCACAAGTTGGTTGACTCCATGCCACACAGATGTGAAGTAGTTTTAAAAAACTGTGGTCATACAACTAAATATTAGTTTAGTGATTCACAGGATTGCTAAATCCTAGAAATAAAAATGTTTGTACAAAATAGTTTTGAGTTTGTACAGTCAACGGCATACACTGCTATTTTTTTGAACACACCCCTTTCAACTAATTGCCCAATTGCACAGCCTTACGAGCGTGCATATCATGAATGATGGGTCTTGTTTGTTTTCTGAGAATCTACTGCACCAACTGGTAACTTGTTTGTCATGTAGCAATAAAAAATATACTAAAAACCTGGATTATTCTGGTTAGTCACATTGTACTGCTATTATTTTGAACATAACTGTATATAGTTGGGATCGTGCACTTTTTGGCAATATTTTCCACCAATCATGTTGTGTCCATAATACTAGTGACTGGAAATGTTCAGGGTAAATGATGGGCTGTCCATTG
Organism: Silurus glanis; assembly: GCA_014706435.1. NCBI lineage: Eukaryota > Metazoa > Chordata > Actinopteri > Siluriformes > Siluridae > Silurus > Silurus glanis. The sequence goes on from JAAIIK010000151.1 coordinate 750,298, forward strand.
CAGTGCGTCATCACAAACAGCAAAGTTACTGTAGGTTGTTTAGGGAAAAGATTACGCCTTTTTTTTTTTTTTTTTTTTTTTACTAGTTTGTGAGCCGTGCAGTTTTTTACTACAAGACGCCACTTTTTTGTGCACAAGTTATTCTGTAAATGATGCAAGCAAAATTTCTCCATGAAGCCATGAAATGTAAACAAATCTAAATTACAACATTATTGTTTCTTTGGAATAAAAGCGTTCCCTGGCATGTTATTCTGTGGACAGTTACCTTTCGAAATGCACCGGGATTTATACTTGTATTGGGTGTGTACTTCTTGCACAAATCCAGCAATTACTTTTCTTATAAGCTTTCTATTGAAAAACAGTGAATTAATGTCAAAGCTTGAGGCTTAGACCTTTAAAATGATATATAGCTTGTCATGATTACTTTTGCCCCTTTCCATATAATCTATTGTTAAACATTAACACCTGCATACAATGGGCTATCAGTGGTGTGGGCGTCGAGCCGAGGGCTAAGAGGTTTGAAAAAAATACATTATTCTGAAGAATTATCAGAGATCTGTGAGGTGATGTATGTGACAGTATATGATGGATATAGTATGGAAGAGATCAACTGGAGGTTTTTTTTGTATATTCATATGCACATTTTATATGCATTGTAATGAAGAAAACTGTGCTCAAACACTTAAATTCCATAACGATCAGGATTCCTTTTAAAACTAAATACATTTTGAAAAACATTATTCTAAAGAATTATCAGGAGGTCTGTGATTTGATATATGATGGATATAGTATGGAAGAGATCGAGTAGAGATTTTTATTTTTGCCATATTCCTACACAAGTTTTAGATGCATTGGGAAGACGAAAATGTATGACTGCGATGCTCTGAGACTTAAAATTCCCTTGTTTCATGGTTTTTTTTTCCCCTCACACGGCAACAGATGTAGTCTCCTCCATCATCGTGAAATTATATATATATTTTTTTGGAAATCAACTTGGCCCAGAGCTTGACAGCAAATTCTTATCTCCTGCCTATTGGGATTTTTTCCCCCTCAAACTTTCACTGCCTGACTGTGTTCAGATTGCATGCCGCTCCACAGAGTGTGGAGACCGTGATGTTTTTTAATTTATTTTTTTTTCTACCATATTCCCATTCTTCTTTGTCTTCCTCTTGGCGCTTCCAGTAACTCTCAAGACTCCAGTTTGTTCCACCTTCATACACTCTTACTCTGGCAATAATGAGAATAATGAACAAAGACAAACGTAGAGCAAAACGTTATGGGAAAAGAATACATTTTGGTTACTGTAACCATATTCATCATGTTTCATCAATCATCAATGATTTGCCATCAATTTTTCCTTGCTAACAAAATAAGAAATCACATGACTCCACTCAGATCATTGTATAATCTACTCAGATCTTTTCAGTGTTTAACTCGAATTCAAAGTTTGTCACATACGGTGCCTGTCAAACGTTTGGCCAAGACTCCAGGTTCTGGCATCTGCTCCATTCTCCTTCTCTCGTTTCTCTTTGTTAGTCTCACAATCCCATGGCCTGAGGTTTGAGACTGCAGGAAGTGATGTAGTCCCAGACCGTCTTGGGGCTGTTATTTCTTTCTTTACAAACTTAATTCCCAGACATTACAGCTAAATGCTCTGATGCCCTGCTGTTTCGAGCGCAAATTACTCCCCAGGGTCATGCAAAGAGCCAACGTAAACGCACGGACAGAGAATCAGGCCTTGATTAGCCGTAAACGTATGTCAATTGGACGTAAAACACGGCCGGCGTTTAAAGGAAACGAAGATGACGCAGACGTGGTGTTTAGATTCTCATCTCCACCTTTGTGAACTAAACAGGGCAGGGCAGATTAATGAGATGGGTGGAAGGCAGGATGCTATTAGTCTAGCTTTCAGACCATTTCACTGCACACACACACACACACACACACACACACACACACACACA